>BGZK01000837.1:0-268834 GCA_005406025.1 Eumeta japonica
AACCCGATGGGGTTGCGTCGTTTAATTACGGAGTCCTATGGCCACCTTCTAGCTCCATCATCAGACGCTGATTACCATATAGTATCAAAGTACTCGTCAAGAGGAATCAAACGAGCCCAAACTCGATGGGGTTGCGTCGTTTAATTACGGAGTTCCTATACACCTTCCAGCTCCATCATCATCAGACCTGGTTACCATATAGTATCAAAGTACTCGTCAAGACGAATCAAACGAGCCCAAACTCGATGGGGTTGCGTCGTTTAATTACGGAGTTCCTATGGTCACCTTCTAGCTCCATCATCAGACGCTGATTACCATATAGTATCAAAGTACTCGTCAAGAGGAATCAAACGAGCCCAAACTCGATAGGGTGCCGTTTAAATACGGAGTTCCTATGGCCATCTTCCAGCTCCATCATCAGACGCTGATTACCATATAGTATCAAAGTACTCGTCAAGACAAACGAGCCCAAACTCGATGGGGTTGCGTCGTTTAATTACGAGTTCCTATGGCCACCTTCCAGCTCCATCAGAGACGCTGATTACCATATAGTATCAAAGTACTCGTCAAGAGGAATCAAACGAGCCCAAACTCGATGGGGTTGCGTCGTTTAATTACGGAGTTCCTATGGCCACCTTCCATCTCCATCATCAGATCCTGGTTACCATATAGTATCAAAGTACTCGTCAAGACGAATCAAACGAGCCCAAACTCGATGGGTTGCGTCGTTTAATTACGGAGTCTCTATGGCCACCTTCCTGGCTCCATCATCAGACGCTGATTACCATATAGTATCAAAGTACTCGTCAAGAGGAATCAAACGAGCCCAAACTCGATGGGGTTGCGTCGTTTAATTACGAAGTTCCTATGGCCACCTTCCAGCTTCATCAGACGCTGATTACCAGAGTATCAAAGTACTCGCCAACACAGTCAATAAAGTTCAGTTTAAATTTTAAAATAATTTATTTTCTTATATTAAATGTACATAAATCTTCTCATTATTCGAAATTAGAATTCTAAGCGGGCAGCTTCAATCTGTGTAACTATATTCAGTGTTGAAAATATATTTTTATTATTTCTATTCTGTGGCTAACTTCATCATGTCGTTTGTGCGCGCGCAGCTCACAAATTCACTCTCATCCAAACGTGCCAAAAGAAGTATAACTTCAAAAATTGAGCTTTATATTCTAACGAATTTAAGGTATTGTTTTATACACCTTTGCTACCTGTTACCTGCTGAAGTAACTACGACCCAAACTCTATAGTCGCTGATCATTCTTACCTGTATATTTGATATTCATAGACAAACCTTCAGCTTTTATAAAATAATGAAGGTCTGGTCGTCGTGTGCTCTATGGCTACGACGATGTATTACAAACTGAATTCTGTACACAAGGACCATGTAAAATAGAAAAAACATTTTTTTACAATTAATTTTATTTTGCGTAATTAAAGCCCGACGAATTAACCCAATTCTAAATATGAGTATAAACCCGAACAGCATAAAGTAACACAAAAATATTACCCTAATTTAAATATTGCGTAGTCAGATTATGTAGCCCGCGTTTTGACATAATTCGAATTACAAATATCAAGTCAACATAAAATAATATAAAACATTTGTTATACTTTTAATTTAAAATTCCGTATATTTAAAGCCCGCTGATCTAACACAATCCTGTTCCGTGTACTAAGACAACATAAAGCAGAAAAACATTTACTTCATAACCATATTGGAATAGGGATTATACATTAGTCCGCAGATTTAACACAATCGATTTACTAATATCTATACAACATAATTAGTACAAAACGTTTCTTATATTACTAGTTTAATATTGCTCAACCAGATTATAGAAGGGCTGCTATTTATGTGTGAGGAATATCAAAAAGAAACAAACATCTATCATTTAATGTGGTTTTGTTGTTTTAAAAAATATTCGCCATGATGATCGATGCACTTTCGCATATGCTGAAATCAATTGTTATAGTACTTTTTCCTTTCTGATTGAGTTACATCCAAAACGTGCGTTTTGAACGCATCAACGGCTTCTCCGCGGCTCGGAAAACGATGACCACGTAATTTATTCTTCACGCTTGGGAATAAATAGAAATTGTTGGATGCTAAATCGGAGCTGTACAGCGGATGACCTGTCAATTCGACCTTTTGACCTTCCATAAACCGAGTTGTTTCGGCCGACGTGTGACGGCTAGCATTGTCATTATGAAGAACAATTCTACGTTGTCGGTTGTTCTTTCTTAATTTTTCAAAGACTTCTGGGAAACAAATGGTCGTGTTGGTACACGACCATGTGGAGTGGTCTCCAAATTAACCGTTTTACGAGTTTCTATTGGTATTATAACCATATGTTCATTTATAACGAAAAAAAACAGGCAACCATTTGCTTCAAACTGCTTTTGGCGCGAATCACTTTTGATGTATTCGGTTCATCTTGAAACACCCATATCGTTGACTGTTGTTTAGTTTCGGGATCATAAGTATAGATCCAAGATTCATAACCTATATAGATGTTATAAACAGCTTTTGACGCACCATGATTGTATTTTTTATCATTTTTGTGCACTAATCGACACAAATCTGTCTTTGATCAATAATCAAATTGTGTGGAATTCAACGCAAATAATTGTTTTTACAGCCAAACTTTTGTATATCTTACGTACGCTCGTCATACTTATACCCAGAGACGTCTTTATATTGCGATATGTATCATGACAATCTTGCATTGTTATTTTCCGCACAGCATCGATATTTTCTGGTACGACAACCGATTTAAGGCGATCTTCTTTAATTTCGTCCGTGAGTATAGCCCGTCCACGATGAAACTCACTAAACCAGTAATACACAGTAGTTTTGATGGTGCTTTATGCTCAAAAATCGAAGTGAGTTGATCGATTGAACTGTTTTTGAGTTAGCCGACGTCGAAAATCATAATAAGTCATCGCACGAAAATTTTCACAAGTTAAATCCGTGGAGATGAAGACACGCAATTTTTAAAATAGCGCCACAGTGGTAAATCAATTGACAGTTACATGGAAGAAACTGTACTTTACAGCCAAGGAGTTTCATTTTTAAATGTTGTAATTACTTTTTAAATATTGTTTTGTATTTGGCCAGTTCCAGATACATAAATAGCAACCCTCGTAACCACATTGATATAATAAATACAATTTGGATTTCATGTACCTAGGTAGTACAAAGTAGTTCAAAACATTAATTTTATAGCAAATTTAATTCTTCATATGTTGATAATTATAAAACTTTTCCGATTCCGTGTACTGAAACAAATTCAAACAGTAAAATAATTATATTGTAACTAAATTAAAATTGCCTAATCTTATTTATAGCCCGCGAGTTGAATACTATTCGGATTCCGAGGACCAGGATAACATGAAGTACAACAAACATATTTTTGTTTATTCTACTTTATGTTAACTTATTTGTGACTGTGTAGTCAGCTAACTAATTTATTTATTAAGTAACTTATTACTGGGTTTTCAGATTGTAGCTAACCAATCCGACACAATTCGGATTTGAAGTATCAAAACAACAATAAGCATTACATAAATTTACGTTATAACCTATTCAATGGCTTAGTATTATGTTAATTATAATTTTTTCATTATTATATAAACTTGCGCCTAGTTCCTAGAAGTGTGGTCAAATATTTCCACATGGTACGATCTTTGCATATCTCTCTTGCTCCCCTGACATACATCATTCTTTTCGTACAAGCTCGTCGGATTCGGGTGCTTAAAAGTTGGCCTTTTTTTGTCATCAAGATGATCTGCATTTTCTAAGGCGACCCGATCTTTCCATCATACACGTTCGCTCTACAAATTTGTTTTATCATTCTACTTTAATTCATCCTTTCCAGATGGCCAAAGCACCACAACATACCTTTTTCTACTCTAGTCCACTACGTCTTCCTTCAACCACACCGCTCTCTGACAATCTTTCAGATTCACTCCGCACATAATATACAGAGATCGCATTTCCACCGTATTGTTTCTGTTTTCATGTTTCTTTTGAAATGATGATAACACACAGATGCAAGAAAATTTGAATGCTGACAACAAAAGTGACATAATAGGTGCCAAAGATTTATTCAGTTATTAAATGAAGAGAATTAATAATATTATAGCCCGCCGGTGTAATTCAATTCGGATCGCGACCACCAGGGCAAAATGAATCAGTACAAATATTTTTTTAAATTTCCGCTAAGAAAATGGAAAAAGAAAATCATACAATTCAAAAGCTATTGTTTTCAGCTCTCTTAGGAATCTGTTTCGACCATTTTCAGAGTGATGTCTGTAAGTCTGTGTAGTGTTCATAAAAGTGTTTTTTTTTATGATATTTTTTCAAACTACATAATGGACATCTTCCAGATTATAACTACTCTATTTAAAAACAAAGGTGATTAATGCAAACTGCAAAAAATATTGGTTCTTTAGAGAGAATCGCTAAAAAATTAGAAAGAATAGATTTTTCAATATTTTCAATTTTGATGATTTAATGTTTGTCCTCAATTTTTTGTTTAAAAAGCGCGTTAGAATTTATATAGCAGATAAAATCCAAAAACGTAATCGAAGGATATTGTAGTTGATATATAAAAACAAGAGGTTTTTAAAACATATAAACTTTTAAAATAGAAGAGCACAAAACCTATCAGGGCTGTATTTTATGTGCTTTGAAATATTGAAAATGTACTAAAATAGATCTTATGAGCATCAGGAGCTCAATAAATTCCTGTTATTGATTTTCAGCACTGCGCTCATCAATCATTTTACAATTTTTTTATACCCTATTCAATATTGCGTAATTAAAATGTGATCCGGCAACATAAGAAGTACAAAACGTTATTGTATCATGAATATAAAATTGCTTAATCGAACTGTAAAACTATTTAAATTTTATGTGCCAGGACAATATAAAGAAGTTCTAAACATTTGATTTTATTAGACCATTTTTTTTTGTGTTGAAACGCACGCTTTTAATTATCCCATTCGGATGCCGACTACTAGAGGTTAACATGAAAGAAATCTAAACATCTATTTTATAGCTGGACAAAATTACATTGTAATCAAATTTATAAACCGGCCGGTCTAATATAATTCGGAAGCTGAGGACCAGAACAATATAAATTAGTAGATACGTATTTTTTTACAACTGCTAGTATTGAGTAGTCAGATGCTTACTGATTCAACACGATTCGGATTACAAACCTGAACAAAATAATGTTGTATAAAACGTTTGTTATATTATTTGTTGGCCTAACAAAATTTGCATTTCATGTTCTAGAACAATATTTTAAACCATTATCTTTATCTAGTTAATGTTTTGTAATTATAACGCACCGATCAGGATTCCCAGTACTAAGGCAACATGAAATAGTAAAAACATTTATGTTATAACTAAATTAAAATAATAAATATGCAATGATGTCTGTCCAATATATTTTGTATTTTGAGCACCAGAACAACATAAGTGGTTTTTATGTATAATTTAACTTTTGCCTAATCAGATTAAATAGCCCGCCGATTTAACACAATTCTTGACGACGAATACCCGGACAACATAAAGTAATACAAAACTTTTATTGTAAGTATTATTAATTTATTATCTGTCGCGTAGTCAGACTCGATAACCTAACGCAATTCGGACTCCGGACACTGAGATAACAAAGCAGTAAAAACATTTGTACTAAAAAATTTACCAAAGCAGTAAAAACATAACTAGTATTGCGTAATAGCCCGTTGGTTTAATAAAATTCAAATTCTGAGGACCAGGACAACATAAAGTAGAACAAACATTATTTTTGTAACTAACTAGCTATTCTCTGTGACTCCGCCCGTATAGACATAAAACGATGAAAAACTTTATTTGGATAATATTTGCGTAGAACCCATCGTCTGAGAGCATCTACGTCCCAAAAAGAGTAACTGTGCCTAATTTCACGTCAATCGGACCTACAGTTTCAAAGATCTCGTAAGTCAGTCAGTGGTATTTCACTTGTTCATGTGTAGCTTTAATATGCCATTTATTTATTAAATTATATTGTATTCTCGTATAAGTACATTAAAAAAAATTAAATTTATACTCAATACGGTACAAAGGACAGTTTGTTACACTTACCTAGAGATGCTATATTGTGCTAAAATTACAAGACTGGCGATATTACGATAGATAGACTGCTTTTCTGTGAATTAAAAAAAAAGCCTTTTAATTAAAATTACGTTCGCGCTTAATCGCAGCTTTCACAAATCTAGACTAGTAACCATTTATCATTACCTCAGTTGTTTCATGCGCAGCAGTTTCACGCAGGTCATTTAACTCTATCTAGAACCGAATATACGGGAGAACTTTTTTTAGGATTTTTCGTTGATATAATATTAGTCTCGGAATCTCCAACCCGTTTCTTCGTAACCATCAATCAAATCTGTGGTATGCACACATATATCATAGGTAGAATGAATTTTCGATTCGAGGACTCATATTTTCCACGAAGAATTCTACAATATTCTTCTGATAGTATTTGCGATAGTACTCCCTTATTATTACATTAATTGATAAGTTATTAAAGGAATTAAAATAATATATTTTTGTATAATTAATTAAACTATTGTATTTAAGAGTATTTAGAGGTGCATTCGTTTCTCTGAGAAAAGTAAAAAAAGTTCAAGTGCGAGTCGAACTAACACACGAATGGTTTCTTGTTTTTCATGTACTTTTTCAAAAAGTTCATGAAAAATTAGATATATGTTTTCTTGGCGTTTTTTGTTAGTCTTGAACAAAAAACGCCGATCAAAACATGTTTCTTGTGTGGGGACCCCTTTTCATTTTTACTATTTCTTAATTTTTATGATTTGTCTTTATAGTGACCATAGTAATAAATACTGTGTAAATATTTTAGACGTTTATCTATCTCCAAAATTAAAATCCAGCAATAAACGTGTAAGTATAAAAACGTTTCTTATATGGGTCCTTCCATTAATTTGAAATTTAATTTAATTTTTATAATTTGTTGTTATAGCGACAATATAAATAGATACTCAACAAAATTTCAACTGTCTGCATATTATGGTTCATTAGATACAGCCTCCTGATATATAGACAGACAAGTGGACAACGGAAGCTTAGTGATAGGATTCCGTTAATGCCCTTTAGGTACGGCACCCTAACAAAATAAAGTACTTTAAAATTTATAAGTAATCCTAAATTTATAAGCAATCCAAAATGTTCATTGCTTTAATAAGTGATAATTGTTATAGATATATAGCTATTAACACAAAACATGCTTCATATCAAAAATAACAATGAGTTAATAACTTTTAACGAAATCATTAGAAGTAACCGAAATAGTTACTGTAACAGAAAATCGCGTTCCTCCATAGTCGTTTTTTCGCTACTAATTTTTATTTTAGTATATGCTTTGCCAATGGCATGCCTAACATGTCTGTTTTGAGGTTATCTCGTTTCACGACTTAGTGAAGAGTTTAAGATACGTCATCGCAAATAACAACTAAACACCCCGACGTCATCTATTTTCAGTAAAATAAACAGCACAATAACATAGTTCGCTATCACATTATCATAGATTCTTCACGTATTTCAGAAAGTTACCTCGTCATGACACTGCAATATGATAAATGTGTAGACAAAATGCTACCTACGGCGTACGTCGCTGCGAGCTCACCTGAAATATTAATATTAATTTTGTCTGGGCAAACGTGTGTTACTAGGTTTTTCTCTGTTGGGGCGGTCAGAGTTATTTGAAGCTTTATTATGATGCACATGATGACAAAACGACAACAAACGAACATATTTTATAATCTACCACAATAAGTACTAATAATATATTTTATAATCATACAATTTGTTTTAATTTTATTTAAGCCTTTTCGATTTCCTGCTTAGAAAACTAAAAAAAAATTCAAAAATAGGTCCGATTTTTTAAAATCAAGAATTACATCACACGTCAACGTTTTGAGGTTTTAGGATCTGTACGACTGGAAGCACTAGAGTTTGAAATTTCTTATTTGCTTTTGTCTTTGTCTATTTAAATATCCTTTGGTTAAGGATAAATGTCCATGTAACTCTACTTACATTGTACATTCCCTATATTTTCTGTATTACATTAAACCAAGTTCATACTTTGTGTATGAAAAGAGCCTTAAATCGTTTGATGGACTTTGATTAGAAAATTATCTATACTGTTTCAGTTTTCTCTGATGATCGAAATACATCGACTGACTCAGGAATTTTTTTGAAAGTCCTAAACATTTTTATTAATTTAGACACCACATTCTGAGGATTTCAAAAGTTTGAATATGCACTAAATTTTATTTCGACTATAAACCCGTGCATAGATATTGAATCCCATGTCTTTTATCTGATTATTTTGCAATAAAAAGGGCTTCTATCGATATAAAAATACTAACACTATTTACAAAGCTACTACAACAGCATATAACAATATAACTTATATTAATATTTTATCAATTTAATGTTCAAACGGTCACAAATATAGAGTGTACATTTGATACACGGACCCCTCTATTTACATATATAAATTCCCTCTATCCGTCAGTAAAGTTCGTTCACATTATTATTGGTTCTCTTGTAAATTTAATCTACAATATTCTCTCTCAGGTAGGTATCTATTGTCGGGTGATATTGTATATTATTATCCATTTGTAATACAATAATAGTATGTTCGATTTGTTTATTTGTGGTTTTATTACGCATCTACTAGTAACTAACTTCATATTAATATATATAATGTCATATATAATAATATTCAATTACACTTTTTTTTCGTGGAAAGCGTAAGACAGAGATTATAAATTTTCACATGGTTACGATCTTTGCATATCTCTTTTGCCTCACTGACATTCATCAATCTTTTTATGAACGTGCTTAACATTTGGCCCTTTTTAATATTAAACAACACTGTAAATGGCAAATAATTTTGTTCATCACTTAATTAACAAAATTATTTGCTATTTAAGATGTTTGATCTACAATAACCTTGCACTTAATTAATATTTCCATTATAAAAAGGACTTCATTATGAAAGGTCATCCGAAGTCTTTTTATATTTTTCTTGTTGGTTAAACGGCAACAAAGTTATTAAAAAATCTTCGAGCGAAAATTTTCTCACGTTAAATTCATATTGACGTTAGACAAATAATTTTCTTTTCGTCGCAAATTTCTAGAAACAAATGACAGATCAATACAATAACATATAATGAGATTGGCATAAATATCCATTTTTTTTATTTTATGTATGTTTTATCACTTTACAGTTTATAAGTGGCTGATTCTAAAAATTTTAGGTACGACTCAAACGTATGCATAAGTTACACGTCTTGCGCCCGCCTAACTACAACCCTCAAAACTACTCTTTTAGGTATATGAGATCTCGTCAATGCCGTTCTTTATTCTTGCCGTCTGTCATTCTCCTCGCAACTAACCGTCACACAACCCACTGCTTCCTGCAATCTCCGCATGTTCATTCATAATCATAACTCACCGAGTGAACACGAAAATGTAAATAGCATTAGGGGACTATGAAAAAAAACGTATGTGGAAGAAACACAAATGAAACAAACATACCTCCTGTATTTTTTCAAGTGAACCAATAATTAAAACAATTTTGTTTATAGTTTTATCAACACGAAATAAAGGAAAATGGAATTTGAACTCGAATATTTCCTATTGTATAAACAAATAAATTGACAATTTTCCCCACAACTCAAGACACCACGTCGAAGTCGTGGTACCCGTTAAGAGTCACAAAAGCTGACTTACACTTGTTCTCATTCGCTATATGCATATGACCCGACATTAAATCTAGAATCACTAAATGTTTCGCAGAAATTGAAATGCATTACTAAGCCTTCAAGCCCGAGCATCGGATATTCACGAGCTTCACTTACAATCTTGATTTCCGTTTAAGGATACTTGCTCGATATATCGATCTTGCTCGTTAATAAATATGACCGAAGATGCGTAATCATCCTCCGATGGTCGAATCACCCTATTCCATGAGATTTCTTGTATAGTTCGTCCACATTATCTCTCCTTTCAGCGACATCTGACATGCAGCTTGATGAATCGGAATTTCGTCTGTCATACGAATAACATCCAATTATTACATAGACCTAACTGTCCTGATTGGCTTGTAAAACATCGTTTGAATTTTGCGCATAGTGCTAATATTCAACGTCGTTCCTCAGTCAATAACCCTTCATAAATATCCAAATTGTTGATTCTGTTACTTTAACAGATACGTCACATGAAATCCGAGTTCATACCATTTCTTTCATTAGGCGTCAAAATGTTACATTAACTCACTTACATCCTAATTTTTTCGAGTTTAATGCCCCATGCCAATTTTCCATCAAATCAACATATATGTCTTATTCATGGCAAACGTGCTAATAGACTAGTCTAATCTTTTTATCGTATACTTATAGTTTACAGTAATGTACTTCACTCGCAAAAAAATCTCTTGCCAAAATTATTGTACTTTCCGAACCTCGAATAGCATACATCATAAAGTTCATGACATATTCGAAATACCACTGTCGTTGAGTAATAGTATATTTACTGATACGTTTGATAAGTTTTCCCCAGTGTCTACTAATTAATCAAGAATTTTATCTGAGTGCGACATCCCATTTTGCCAATGACCGTCCGAAAAAGGATTCTAATGTCTTTAAGAGTTCATGTATGTATTGTGTGCATTTCTTTGTTCCACAATGACTTCTAAATGTCTCAACAAATTTCAACATACTTTTTATTTATTTAAATATTTCAATATGGTCGCTATACGGCGCCGTTTTCAAAAGTGAGAAAAAAAAATGTTATACAGTAATTATAATATATGTATCAAATTAAAAGCCATGACGAGCACATTTGATAAATATGTAACAAAAATATATTATACGCATTCTGTTATCATGGGTAAGGCGTAAGTAAGATTCAAATCAAAAACTTCAACTCTTCAACTCTCAACCACTTCAACTCTCACCCGTAAATTACGATTTGAACGTAATTTACGGGTGAGCCAAATTACTACGCAACAACTCGAAATACTGGACCGATGTCGAGTCCCACAATGAAACGAATGAATAAGTACAACACGTGCAGGACCAACGAACTCTCGAGGACGTGCCGGGCGTATGAAGCGAAGGCGGTGGACACATGTGCAGAAGCCAATACCTGTGGACAGACGCTGAAAGCGAAGCTCATACCTTCCTATCCCAATAAAACGGGAGGTCTCGTCGCAATTTTAAAAAATAGGTGTCGCGTTTAGATTTATGTTACGAAAGAACATTAACGTTGGACAGGGCTTACCAAATGGCTCTATGGGGATCATCGGAAAAATTGAATGGCCATCACTAAACCGTACCCAACTTGAATTAAATTTGTACCTAGAGAATTACCACAAGCCGTTTTCGTTGAATTCTATTACAAAACAATATGTGGAAACATAGCCGCTGCCGGGATCAAAATTAAACTCAGTACTGTCGAATCCGACGTACTAAGAAGTAAAAGTAAAATTGAGCGACCCATGCTACCACTTATATTATGTTAGGTCGTGACAGTACACAAGTTGCCAGAGACTACGCTGAACAGAGATGTTCAGCGTAGGCCAGAATCTAGGCTCTAAAATGTTTGACTAGGATCAAATTTACGTTGCGCATAATCGTGTAAGACAGACAGAATATTAGTGATCAGCGTTTTAGATAATAAAAAATTACTCACGAGCCAAATGATAAAAATTCCCTAAAGAACTAGATCGCTTGAGAAATCGAAGCCCCTAATCTTGATGTTGTTATAAATGTATACGAATACGAGCATGTCACAAGTGGTTGTCACTAAAATGATTAAAATAAAAATAAATAATTCAAAAAAATAGAAAACAAGACTTCCTTGCCAAAAATGTACTCAAAACTGAAAAATAGAGTACAAGACATATTACGTAAATTAATGTCATTATTATATGATATTAATATGTATATACATAGCGAAATGGCGCTAATTTACTTTCTACTAAATGAATAAATAAAATTTTCTTTACAGTCGGGAAACCGTTCTGTATAACATTGTAGTACACGATCAAAGTGGTTCCTCAGTTGCAAATTCAATTTTAATTAGTCATTTAGTTAGCAAGCAAATGAGCGCCATTTCGCTACGTATGTACATATGAACAACTTAATATATCTTGTTTTTTTTTTAATTTTTAGTTTATAGATCATTTTTTGGCAAGACAATCGTGTTCTTTTATTTTTTTACATAACATCTTTAGTCACTATCCTCTATCTTTTTGATTATGAAAGGACCGTCTCGACTATTTGTCGTCAGTCAATCGCACGGGATGTTTTGGAAAATACATACTATGATGTCAATTTTTTTTTATCTTCCTATCTTATCTTCTTATATTTTACCCGAAACAGCATCGATTAGTTAATGACACAATTTGGTTCGACCCGTAACATTTGTATGACATGTCCTATCTGTCCTGCTCATCGTCTCATCCAGACACTGCCGCAACCGTTTAGAAATTGGCTAGGAATTTTTTAAAGTACTGAGAACCTTTTTGAAGTGACTTTTACCCGTTGTAAATAAACGTATTAAAATTTATATTAACATGTCTTCGATATCTTGACTCGTTACCGGAGTCTTCCTAATGTTCTACATGTGTACTCGTTCTATATTTTATTACCCAACGCTTCTACTAAAATATAAAGTTTTCACTCCAGCCTTTAATCGAGCTTTGGGGCCGTGAGCTCAACGGTGGGCTCAGGATTTTCTAAACAGTCGCCGTTGTTCGTGTAGAATTACGTTTTTGTAATGCTCACACAAGACTTAGTTACATTAGACATTACCTGGTCGACGTCAACATCACAGTTTTATATCGACGATTTAAGCTAATACTGTTCTGTAGTATTTTTAAATCTAAAAGTTTTTTAAGAGGTACCTTCCGACGATAGAAGACCTCGTTACATCACATCGATTGGCAATAGATTTCAGTTACATCATCCTAAGATCTCCCGGTCAATCTTATTATGTCATCAGTCCCATTAAAAACAACTGCGTGGAACAGACGAACACATGAATATGTGTAGCCCACAAAAACTTAAGTTAGCGAGGTTACAAACGATGAAAACTAAAAGTAACGACATTGAAAAAATCGTACAAGTCTCAGACTTGATGACTTTTGTCCTGACCAGGAACAAAATAGCTAACGGAGCTTTCGTGTAATAATTATAATCAAAGCAGGACCACTAATGCATCATTTTTTATGTATATTACATAGTGCTATTGGCATATACCTGGTGCCAATAAACTCCCGGGACGGCTGCATATTTTCTCAGGTAAAGTATTTTTGAAAAGGTCAAGATTATTTCTTAAGTAACTTTTAAGGAGAAATTCAATGGTGATCTTCAATTTACCCTGGACTTAACTTTTAAGATTATTTTAAGATCAATTTGTTTTTTTTTATGGAAATCTCCATTGTTTACACCGGCAAGCGATGAAAAGTGAAATTTTACATTAAGATTCATACTTTAGTTCAATATATTTTTAACCTTGAGGATTATTCCAAAGTCATTTGCACTTGGAACATACCACATGCAAGCAACTCAATAGTAACAGGCAAGGAGACCTTTACTAATGAGTCACCTCAAAGTTGTTTCTGGACAAAGCTAAAAGTAAGAATAGGAGCGATCGTAGGGTTATCAATTTAAAAAGTACTTTAACTTTCAAATAATATTCAAAGCTAATTTCAAAGTTAAGGTAATCAATATTGTTGTTCTCAAATTTTTGTCAAACATTTGTTCATTCATAAATTCTTTAAAGTTTGAAGTTAACAATGTTCTTTTGACATTTTTTTCACAATTCACTTTGACTTGTCTTTTCAAGTCACTTTAAATACCATTCTCGACATGCAATATTCCGCTCTGTCGCTTGCCGGTGTAAAAAAATTGGAGGTTTCTTATGAAATGACCTTATAGTCATTATTGGATTCCTCGTTGAAAGTTACATAATAAATGACCTTGACCTTTATCAAAAATTCTTTTCCTAAAAAAATATACGACCGTCTCGGGACTTAATTGACACCCGGTGTACTTTTCCATACTCCCATATACTTAATATATCCACTCTCCCATAATTTTATTTTATTTAACATTCTCTATACCTTCGACTTCGTCCCCGTCGCATATCTTGAACTGCGGCAAACTATGAGTACTACGTGGTTCAATCTGAAGTCCTTAAACAATAAAAAAACTAGCAAATTATTTTTATTGTTATTCTTTTTCTAATTAGTGTCCGTTGAGATCAATACATCGCTACATTCGATGGAACCACTAAGAGAAACCCTTTGCTCACTCGCACTTAGAGGTCGTTTCAACTGCCTCTTCATATGGAGCCACTGCTTCCTCAGCGTCCTTAAACCACTTTCTTTGAAGTTTTTCCATTATGTTAGGAAACAAACGAAAATCTCAAAGTCGGGGCCGTAAGGCTAGTGAGACAGTATTTCCATACCCAATGTCCCCAAATTGTTAGTTGTTTTGTCTAGTGATATTTGGTAAGCCGTTGTGAAAGAAAATCCTACTGTGAGGGCTTTTTTCAAACTCTCTCGAAAATAAAAGGCAAACATGTTCCAGAAAATCATTGTACGAATTTTTTTTTTACGTTAATATAATATTGGCACTAGACAAACAATTTTCTTTTTGTCGCCAATTTGTAAAAACAAACGACAATTGAATGCTATATACATAACAAAGTTGAATAGACTATCATTTTTAAGATTTAAATTTGTTTTTTTTATTGCACAGCTTCTAAGCGGCCAGTTCTAAAAAAAAATTTCACCGACAGACTCAAAAAATAATTTTTATTCTTCGACCCGTGTCACATATTTTTTATTGTTGTATAGTTCTTTACATATCACACAAAAACTCTTAAATAAAAACAAAATTACTACCATCCCTCCAGTGTCATACCAAATCGATGAAATTCTGTACTTTCGTTTTTGTCTCTCGTTTCCCTTGGAAATATGGTATATTTTGCAGTAAAAAGTATTTTTACTACAAAATATAAACATAGGTACTAAGGTACGTCCACGCCAAATTTTATCAAAATCGATTGAGTATTTTTTGCGTGATGTGTGTTCAGACAGGAAAGATTCCAAAAATTGATATTTTGTATTCTAAATCGATGACTGCCTACACCACCATCTAGATTTTCAAAAAAGTATTTCGCGTACAGACACAATATTGCTACAGTTTTATTAAAAAAGTAGATTTAGCGGGTTGTATCTCTACCCATGCTTAGTACGTGTTGGAGGCTTCATACACATATTGTCACCAATTGGGTTAGCATAAAACAAATGGTTTTTAATCCACTTCAAGTTAAAAACTCAGGTAAGGTAAAGTCGCCCTTCGTAGTTAAAATTCTAAATCACGAGTGTTCTTGATCACTCGCTACCGCTACTAAAATCTCTCAATATATGTCATTAATTTTATCTCAAATTAATTATAGAAAATAATATATTACTAATTATCAATGATACAACACTTGATCAATAACCAAAATCTATACGTTATATATATATAGTTTTCTTTGTCACGCAATGACGTAAATACTACTAAATGAAACTCTGATCAAACTACGAAGAATCGTTCGTAGCAAGTTGCAAGTGTTTATTATATTACAAATTTAAAAGTGTGTTTGTTTGGATATTCGTCACGCGCTAACGGCTAGGCGGGTTGCAATGAAATTTTACACAGAAGTAAATTATGTCCTCGCAAAAGATATAGGATACATTTTGTAACAAAAATGCATAAATTCCTTTAAAAAGTATAATTTGTTATCACTAACATCAATTCCCAAAAAAAATCAAAGTCGTCAACCAACCTGTATTAGAATTGGTACCAGGATAGAAACGGGATCCGACAGTGGAACGAGAATTAACGTTGAGAATTAGACCGTAATCAAGATCGTCATTGGCAGGAATTTATTTTATGTATACTCGAGCAAAACCGCGGACACACTTAAATTATTAAAAAGAATAATTTCGAATTTCTAAATCTTAATTTACGCAAACGAAGCGGATGAGCAACGACTGGTATAAGGTATAATTATCATGATCAAAATTACCTAATACGTTCAAAAGTTTGTCGTATTTGCAATGCCGTACTGCTCCCGAGCTTGGAATATCTTAAATGGGATTAGATCACTAACATGATATTCTGATGTTCACCGATAAATCAATTAGTATTTTCGCCATCAAATTTTAACAATGTAGTTAGACAGGCGTAGCTCCGACTAGAGCGCTGGTTTGATGAGATTTTCCTCAACAAAGAGCCTGTATGCTTACAATCATGCTTCGTAAGCTATCTCAGTTTACTATTATAAATATGCATATATATTTTCTTGGCATTTCTTCTTACTTCTACATAACTTCATACCATTTTCATTATAATAACGATACACAAAAGTGCTTAGAGATGAATTGAAAAGAAGTTTTAAGATACATTATTATAAAATAAAAATTGGAAAAGGAAATAAACATATCGTGTGTAATATATTAATCACTTAAATAAAATTTGATTACTGTTGTTTATTATTAGTCGGTACTATTTGACCCGGTAGACCTTATCCGTCGCCGATCCCAATAGAATGTGCTCGCAATTTACTTACATACAAATATAATTAATTCCTTCATCTTTTAATTCAGGATTTCTCATAAAAAAATCAATAAATATTTTATCTTAAATCTCTTTTACTAATATATAGCCATATAAAAATTTTTATTTTAATGATTATATTTAAAAATATCAATAATACAGACATAACCAAAGAATAAAAATGTATGGCCATTGTCAAGACCTTAATTAGTGTTAGCACTCGCATTATATTTAATTTGCATCGTACCAGACGCATCTACAAAAATCATTACATATCGCATGTGCCAATTTCGCTTTCATGGCAGATTTTTTTTACCCAAAAACATTCACCAGAGCGCGAAGGTGAGATCCGGTATTTTCACGAGCAATTTAGCCACGTAGAACGCTTTGCTAGACTTAATGGCATGTAAACAAAGGGATTGGCTTAATATTGTTTTCATAAATAATGGCTTAACGCTGCCATCGCTGCGAGAATTATATTTATGGCGTCTGTACCCTTTTTGCACTTAAAGTTCCGTATCCCCTTTAAAAAGAGAATTTTCAAGAATAGTTTCTTAGGGGGTAGGTGCCCCCTGGTGTAGCTATATGTATATACTACCCCCAGGAGTAGGTATCCCCGATGAGGAATCTACCTGCTAAATTTAATGTTTGAAGTATTATGTACATTTACTCTTACATAAATTTTAATCCCTTATTAAGGTAGTACACTCATAATCCATAATGCTGAGCGTTATAGATTATGACAACAAATAAAAAAAAACAAACAAACATTAGGATTTATAAGATTTACAAAAATTCATACCTTATGAGCTGGAAAAGTCCGTTTCGGTACTCTGAATATATATGGAGGTATGGATGACAAAATCGATGATGTCTGCGAACTGATGAAAGACACGCGACTGGATATTCTGTGCGAGAATGGAACTAAAAGGAAAAGTAATGGTGGAGCCATCAAACGCGGATCCTTCGATACTTATTGGGCTGGCCTTGATCAGAGCCAACCAGGATGGCGCAGTGTTGGCTTCATCTTATCGGAAAGATTATCTGAATGTGTAAACGGTTACGAATGTGTAATTCCAAGGTTACTCTGGCTCCGACCTAAAATTGGACAGACATGGATTTTTATTTTAGGCGTATACGCTCCAGATATGTTCAAACCGCTCGAGAAGCGGGAAGAGTTTTGGGCTGATCTGAAAGACATATTAGGTGATTTTAATGGCTGAGTGAGTGTAGAAGAGGACGGATTTAAGAAGGTCTTAGGTAAATTTGGAGATGAAAGAGTGAATGAGAACGATGATTGCCTTCTCCTACTGTGTCAAGAGTTTAACTTGTGTGTGACAAACACTATGTCTAGCCACAGAAGGATACACTCATATACTTTTCAGAGAGGAGAAAACAAAACCATGATAGACTTTATAATTGTGAAAGATATAGTGATTAGAGTAAAAAGAGGTAGGTTGCGGTGGTTTGGCCATCTGGAAAGGATGAATGAAAATAGACTGACAAAAGAAATCTACAGAGCGATTGTGTGTGATGGAAAGGTCGGCAAGGGTCGCCTACTAGAAATCCTATGCAGACCATATTGGTGGCATATTAAAAAAAGGGCCAAATTTAAAGCGCCTGCAATCGACGAGCTTGCATGAAAAGATTGATGGATGTCAGTGAAGCATGAGAGATATACAAAAATCCGTACCGTGTAGAAATATAGTCTCTACCTACCCTTCTGAGAAATTGGCGTGAGTTTATATTATTATTATACCTTAAAACTATATAAATGATACCGTGTCGATTGGTCATTCTCTCATACCGATACGTTCAGTAATTCATACGTTATTGCGTGACAAAGACAACTATTTTCATTATAAATGTCTACAAAAGTGAGCGCGCGTGTGTGTGTGTGTGTGCATGCATATAGGCGCGCGCGCGAGTGTATTACGAGTGTATTTGGGTGTGTGTTACAAATATCCAAAACAACCTTTTTTTTAAGGGTTTTGTCTATCTGTCTGTTTGTCCAAGATAATAGAAATAATGGATGAATGGATAATTGGACGATAATTTCATGCCGCAAAGGATCTTACGTACAAATTGAAAAAAAAAAATTGAATATTCATAACAGTTATGAGGATCGGTATCAAGATCCGTGATCAGAATTGAAAGCGTGGCTAGATTCGGAATCGAGAAGACCAACGGGGCTAGAACGATGTCGTGATCGTAGTCGACGGTGTGATCGGCCGACACAAAACGATGAAGTGACCCAGTCCGTGTCAACGCGGACGGAGCCCCAGGCGCGAGCTAACCGTAAATATCATACAATAGATGCAGAGGTCCTCGAAGTGCGCGGACGGAGGAATAACGTCGTCACGCTCAAGGTCGAGCGCAGCTTCAAGAACTCACCCTCACCATTTATTTCGGTGTGGACGCACTATTTATTTTACGGCCAGCCTGCGTATCCTGTCATCGACGATTTTTATATCTTAAATTTACGTAACACGATCGTAAACCGGCTGGGAAATGCTGGAAGTTGGCAGCGACGCGCGCGCCCCCGCCGCTCGGTGCCGAGATATTGAGTTTGCGCCCGGCACGTTAAGGCACCCCCTTTTATTGCCCGACTCGGGAGCACTCGGCGTATAAATCAGTTTCGTGCTTGATGGACGCGACTGTACCGAGGCTGGGTTGTCATTTTCGCTGTTTTGCGATTTCTGGATGCTAAAGTTTTCTCACGCTTTCATGATAGTGTAATTTTTAATTCTGAGTCTACCATTTTAGTATATATAAAACTGTTTAATGACGTAATATGTTCTTAATTAAATTATTGCTCGCGGTGTTGTCATTTCAGGGACGAAAGTTTAACATCTGAAAGCGATAAGTATAATGGTGCAATTGAAAATTTTTAATAGAACGTGATAGTAACAGATTGTAATTTGCTACAGAGTTCCGAGTTCAGTAACACAATTTGTATTCACAGGTAGCGCAATACAAGTCTTGTGATAACAAGTTGAATTACTTAAATGCTCGCCCAGAGTCACAGCAGAGCGCATACTGGAGTCGGAATACCGTCCACCACCTCAATAATTAGTTTTCTATCAATAGTGGAAGAGCTACTACTTACAATATCTTGCATCAATGCAATAGATTTTATTTGCACCTATTATTTACGTATAAGGGGTTAATAATCCTACTATGTTTATTGATTCTTCTTAGTTTGATGCTCAATTAATGAACCCTGAATTAGTTTTTGAGATAGAGCGACTTGCCGGATTTTATTTTATATTTTGCAACATCTTTGGTTTTCTGTGAGTTTCTACGATATCGGCGCGTGGGCAGCATTCGCTAGAGAGCAATAGTACTGGGATAGAGTAGGGATAGTCTAGGGCAAAGTCAGCGCCCGTCGGTCATAGTATTCGAGTGGCAGTACCAAGCACATTAATACATTAATTCATGCTAGCATAAAACGTTCCTCCGCCGATAGTTCAACTTTCCTCTAATTCAAAAACTTATGGGCCAATTTCACAATGCCATTTCAATCTGTCAATCCCATTAATCACTTAAAAACTACTGAACCAATAGACTTTAACCATTCTTCACGAAATCAATTGCAGAGGTTTTACGCTATTGATTTATACATCTTGAACATTTTCGATTTCAGTTTGATAACTTGTAAGGTACAGCGAAGCGGATAATGAGTGAATGTATGACTGCAAATAACTACTATCATTTTATGTTAAGAACTTGTGAATCGGCGGCCAATTAAAACTTAACGGGCTGTTAAAAATTGAAAAGTGCGTGGCGAAATAATCCCTAAATATTATATTTAATCTGTGTTCTTATTTAAGGCTTTCATTATAAACGGGTTAAGCATGCAGAACAAAAGTAGGCACGTACGAAAACTAACTACCCCCAGACATATATACGCCAGTACTCTGCAGATAATCATTACATTGACGACCTTCACTATAAAATAATTTTGCGTCATAATTCCCTCCATGTATCATACAACAATATTGTGCCTATTTCGACGAATCGATAATTGTGCGTTAATTACGTGAGTATCTTAAAATGTTCCTCGAATTTCTATAAATAACGGTCACGGCAATACCCATAAACTTTGTTAGCCGCGCTGAATACAGACTCCTGTATTTAGATAGTAATAAATACAAGTAACAATAGAGGTTAACATAAAAGGGCTTTTAAAAAATTTCACGATCTGCGCTAAAATCCTCCCTCGACGCTTGCTAATGAAAAAAAAAATTAATTGAAACGAATGAAATATTTTGATAAAGTGCTGAAAACGTAAAGTTACGTTACGTAAAGTCATTATTCATTCGGACGAGGGTTGTTTTCATTTGAATATTTGTTTTAATCAAAAATCATACAGATGGAAGTACCATAATATACTTTATTAATTTCGTTCAACATTTTCACAATAATTAGGATAATAAAAGATTGAAATTGATTCTAAATATACCTTATTTAATCTATTTATATCTCGCCAGACAATATTCAATCAGGTTATGTAGGAGCCCATGTTAATAACGAATAAATTCCACTAATATTGTAAACGCAAAAGTTTGTAAGGGTGTATGAATGGATGTATGTTACGCTTTCGCCGAAAAACTATTAGATTTGACGATACTTTACAGTACTACATCTTATGGATCAAAATAAGGCATAAGCTACAATTCATAAAGAAACAAATTTTCGCTAGCAGTTTCGCTCGCTTGAACTAAGATCCGGTTTTTTAGATATGTCCATCGATTATTGGTAACTGCCCTGGTTAAAAGAGGGTTAAGTTCAATATCGGTTCGGCGTGAGCGTGATCTCTTCTCTATACAAAAGAAGAAATGTATCAGCAGGCTTAGACAAGTGACTTTCATTGTCGTAAACTCTTGTAGAATTAAAAGATAAATGTACGGGATTGACGCTAACTGAAGAAACGTCAAAAGTCAGCTAACGTCAGTCTCGTACATTTTCATTCTATTCTATGAGCGTTCACGACACTAGAAAGCCACAAGTCTAGCTCTGCAGTATGAGTATTTTATAAGGTGTAAGAACTCCCTTATGAAGGACTTCGTCTCACTGTCCCATAGTCAAGCTGTTTCGCAAGCGTAAGACTCATTAACTAAGTTCTCATTGTGACGATATCAATCTCATGTCTAAGTGACATATAAATAAATAAAAAACATAAAAAAAGAAAATATATTTCGAAACAGTAAATAATATAATAAAAAAGCGATGAATATATCATTATTAAAATTCTAAAATTTAAAGCGCATCACATATCGCGTCTCAGATAACCGTTTTCATAACGGTATCAAGTTTTCGGCGTGAAATCTCCTTTGTGGGGACTTAAGAGGATAAGCTTCATAACTTTTCGAAGCTTGATTCTTATTTTTTACAAAATTGCCGGCGTTAAAAGTTGTGTTGTTCGCGAAAATTGCTTTTTCGGTTACGAACATTGAAAAAATAAAGCGTAACTGGATTATGTTTATCTTATACCACACTAGACGCTCTCAATTCTAATTCTTTATACCTCCAATTTAATTCACTAAATAATAGGTTATTGTTATCGGCACGATTTAGTTTTTGAATACGCCAAAATTCTGTTTAATTCTTCTTAACCATATGCTAAGTTATTCTACAGTCGTCCTTCGTATTTAAACTTTTCTGCTTCTCGCATTTCTGCTAATTAATGTCGCTAAATTAACGCCTTAAAAGCGATTCGTGAAATTACTTTGATTCCGGACATTTCGTTTAAGAGCGATATATATATAAAGAAGTTCACGAATAAGTATGAAGAATACAGAAATTTAATTTTAACATCACTTTTCAAATGATATTTAAATTTTTATCCCGTTCTTACGTTGAATGTTTTTATTTAATTTTTCACGATTATTGCATACCTTTTCCGAAAGAATGTTTGTTTTCTTTCATCTTTTAAAAGAAAATAACCTAACAGTTCATTATAATTCATCGAACTGACTAGCATCATATTTATACGAAGTCGAAATTTTACAAAGTTTCTGCAATCCTAAAATTGTAGCCAAAGTTTTTCACAATATAACAACTATAACCTATTTAGATGGACTACAATGTTTTGTATGCACGTAAAATTAACACATTATATTTTTTTTTTATATTAAAAACACCTATTCCTTCAAAAAATTCACGCATTCTCTTTAGCAAAAAGAATTTCTAACTTACCCTTATTTGCCAAGTATAAATTAAGTTGGACGTCAAACAGAAACCTGCTGACTAACAACGGCCAAGGAATTGATTGACGAGGAGCGACGGTTGAAAAACTTAGACCGTGCTAAATTGTAGCTGAACGCGTTACAACTGACGCAATAAATGAAAATGAAGATCCGAAAATCTTCAAAAGGTGCTGAATGAAGATTGAAGTATGACAGGTTCTGAGCGAGAATGATTTAAAGTGGCCGATGCAAAGCGACTGAAAAAAAGTTTGAAAATTTGAAAAGGACGACTAGAGAGTAATCGTGTAAAGTTGTCAAAGGACGTAACATAAATGAAAATTATATTCAAATGTTTATGCTACAGCCCGTTCTTTAAGCACATGTTTTTGGAAAAGACGTGGAAAGCGCTTTTAATGTTTTACAAAAAATATAGCACTACTCATCGAAACAAGTATGTATCATTAAAATTATTTTAACAAACAATCTTTTTTCAAAACTACGGGGATATCACCTTAATTTAAATATAGTATTTGATACACACACATTTCCTTCTTTGTAGGTTGTTCAGTCAACGCAAATCATTAATGATCATTACCTTTCTCTTATTCATCGATGGTGAGTTGGATCCGCAAAGAGAAATTTTAATTAGTACGCTGATACGGTACGGCCTTAGTTTAATAATAATTGGATTGGCAATAACAGTATATTTACGCTTCTAACAGACTGACCTACAAATTTTGCCTGATTTTCTTACCCACTCATAGCAGAAATGGCCGACAAATCCATAAAAGTTATCACTTGCGGCTGTTGTCTAACGCGACTTATTCATAAATTCTTTTCAATATCTTGTAAATCTCTTCAAAAGTTAGGATTGCAATAGTTTTCAAATCGAATATACCAAAAAATAGGTAAGGAAAAGAATTAACACATCATAGTAATAATGGCATATAAATTATTGAATAAAAAAATTTCATTAATAAGTAATAAGATTCAAAACTTTTTTTTATTACCTATCTATTGTATTTCAGTTTCTTTTTTTTAATAATTCAATGGAATTAAAAACCATTGCTTTCCATCGTAGCTCGTAGGACACTTAATCGCTATCCCGTTAAAATTGTTGGTGCTTCTAGAAGTTTGGTGAACCATAAGACCGCTTAATAAAATACTTTTCCAATAATGATAACCAAGTGGCATTACTTTTGAATTATTGTTTTTTTTGACACTAAAAATTGTTTAGCGGTCAAATCGTCTGAATTTGTTGAAGATTGATAGAAAATATTTTTTACTGTCGTTTAGCGTGTTTAAGTAACTTTTGGTCTAATTTCGGATTTTTTTTTGAGGCGCGTAATATTGACATTCTTTAATATTGACCTACTCAAATAATATTAACGCTCTGAGTGACTGTGTATGGCGGACGATAAAAACCAGGACGGCTTAAATATCTATATCACAAAGGGAAATGTCGTGTTAACAAACTGGATGTTGTTATATGATATTGAGTTTAGTATTTCAAAGCACCTTTTGACAATTTCGTTTTATATATGATGCAAACTCTGAAATACGAGTCAAATTATAAGCAAACAGTGCCTGGCATAATTATTTGAAATATTTTTTACAAATCGATTGCTCGCTTAAACCGTGACTACGAAAAGTGCATTCATACATCTCAAACAATGTCATTCTAAATAGATGTTTAAGCGAGTTGTTACACAAACATTCAGTGCTCATTTCATATTAGAAATTCCGTTTTATTTGGCTATGGTAACATTGCGCGTCATTTTATGCATGTAACGTGTACGGTATCCTGTTTTTATTTTCCATATATTTTCCAAAATAAATTTATTGACAAAAAATAAAAATAAAAATTTGTCTCTATTAAGAAAATATTTATAAGGTTTACTTACTTACATTATTATTTACTCTGAGATACGAAAAAGTTCCATGTTTTTCGAAATATTATATAAAGCTCGTTATTTATAATAACCAGTTGTTTTAGGAATTCTTAAGATATGACAAACGCGTGATTGACATCGTTGTGTTGTTTGTCAGTCTTCTTCGGTTTTTGACTTTCCCTTGACTGTCAAATCTTTTATCGTGAAAGCCATCAATTTTGCGTTGCAAACAAAACATGTTCTAGATCGGTTTAGTATATATGAAGTAACCTCTGATAGACATCACACCGTGGGAATGGGATATTTTCATGCTAAAAAGGAGTATACGTTATCCCAACATCTCAGTATCTCGTAATAATGCAAGTTTTTAGCGTATAACATTAACCTTTTTTAAGGAAAATCAAAAGAATCGCTAACGAAACAACTGAATAATTCTAAAATGACTAACGGATATTTCATATTTATTTATTCGCACTGGTTATTGATAAGCCTTCTAAACACGTTATCCAAATGACTCCAATTCAGACGACGCTATTTAGAAGAAACAAACAGATAAACGAATAATCGCTTGTAAAAAAAATTAAAAAATAAACTTGATATGAGAAGAGCCCTTTCTCTCCAGCATTAGATACTCTACGCCATCTAAGACGACGAAAACATGCTGTTGACTTCTTTTGGTGTTTCAAACGTCCATGGGCGACGATGAATACCTATTTTATGGTGGCTCGAACGCTTGTTTGTTATCGCTCGCATGTTCCTTTTCATTTCTTTTACTTGATTGTAATATCTTAACAAAGCAGTAGCCCTTTCACGATAGATTCTTCCCAAAAAAAAAAACGATTTATAAAATCGATTCAAAAATGCCGTAACTATAGCGTAACACATCAATCTATAAAACCTCCTCTGTTTATTCAATCGGTTAAAAAGGAATTGAGTCTTTGAATTTAGTAAGCGTTGGGTGTTATAATGCGGTGAATTATTAGACACAAATTTTAATGACGTAGATATTATTCCGTTTCGAAATTTCTTTTTTGTCAGTCCAATTTTCACCATGCACGACCACAGCGCGGCAGCAGAAAGCTCATAAAAGTCCAGCGGACACGTACCTACAACAAAGGTAACGGAAGCCCTTTGTCTACTTTTCGCGTAAATCATAGGAATTTATTAAAGCGGCTTCCTCCCCATTCATCGCTCCGACCGCCGCTAATGGAGGACACTATATACTTGTTTCGGAATTTTCGAGAGAGCTATTATGTGAAGGTATTAATTATGCCGGAGCTTGGAATCTGAACGTAGTAACCCAGAACTAGGATTTGCAACAACCTTCTCATTTATCCGGGACGTTATAAAATGTGGTTGAGGTCCTTTATTGTATGACTAAGGCGAATACCACAAACGATGGAAATTTTGAGAGCCGGCAGTACCATGGCTGCGGGGAGTCTGATACTGTGATGGATAATTACATGTCTACCCACGCAGCACCACGATTAAGGTCCACTAATGAATTGTTCGTACTCTTTAAAGTGTTTTAAGTAGACGGTGTCGTAAAAAGCTTTTGTGCTATCGTACGCAATGTTTTTTATCATATGAATGCTCACAATTTTTCTCGAACTCTCATTATGAAAAGCAAAATTACATCGTAAATAAATTTAAATATTCAATGAAACTCATGATATTTGCTAATATTATTATATCGACTTCAACATAATAAAGACACTCCATTGCAGATTTTAGTTAGTCGACGTGGCTGGGGAGCTGGGGTACATCTACCCTATTAGGGTTCCGTATGCAGACGGTTCAAAGAAACGCAATAAATAATAAATCATTTTGTATGATATATTGAACCTCACGAATCATGAAGCCGATACTGTAAGGAGATGAAGAGGTCTAAAATCTACAACTTAAGTTGCTTTTCAAAAGCACGCAGTAAATTGTGTAATTTCGTCACCTTTGAGCCGGCTCTCGATCGTGAGTGAAGCGACGTTTTTATTCACTGCGCTCATTTAGCCCGAGTGGTGTTCTCAGTGACGTCTCGATGACGAAAAGCTGAGCTTGCTGTTATCATCCTACCAGGTGCTGAGTCCCAAGGCAGCGAGGCGGTGCCACACTGCCAGCACCCAGCAATTTAACTGATGTAGTGGCTCGCACATTACAGTACTTTTAGAGTTACTGGATCATCGTTATGAATTAACGATACCAACTCATTAAAGTAATATAATTTCCCGAAGCGGTAATATTTTTAGAGTTTCGTATCCAAATAGTGTCAACAGGATTCCAATATTAATTCTCCGCTGTCCGTTTATCTGTCTGTCAGCGGCCTGTAGAGTGTATATTTAGAGGGTATATAAAGCGGCCTCCACCCTTGTTTTTTTTCGCCTCATAAAAGTGTATTCCCAATACGCGATTAAGAGTCACACGTCTCTGCTCAAGGGAATTTTTTAAATGGTGATAAGTAGATACTTGAAATATTCACAATGTGTTGTTATTGTGGCGCCATAATTATAAATAATATAAATAAAATAAAGTTAAAACTAAAAGGTACAATAAGTATATTGTTTTCGTCATTTTTGTTCGATTTTAATTTCTATGCTTGTTTTTCATTAACTATTTTTAAAACATGTGATACGGAACCCTTCATGTGCGAGTCCGAATTGCAATTGGCCGGTTTTTTAATGTCGTCTATACCTTAAAAATAAAATTCGATTAATTCGTTTTAATGGTTAAAATACGAACTCGTTACCTTTTTACTGTTACCGTTACAAATTTTAAAATAAAACGTCATTCATACTTTTTAAATTCAAACCGACTCATGAACCGCAAACGTGCGCAATTGATCAATAACACCATTTCGATGGCATACAGCCTTTTCCGTTTGAATCAAAAAGCCTATAAACTCGTTTAGATATATTATTAATAAGATGTTTACATTGTTGAGTGCTTTATTATATTGTTTTCACCATATTTTTTTATTTTAATATTTACTTATAGACTCAAATGGTATTTTTCAATATTTTATTTACAGTTCTTTAATGAATTTGATTATTAAAAAATATACACTAATAGTGTGTCTTTCCGAAGTCGTTTGTGTTATTTATTGGGATCGCGTAGCTGTTTATAATCTTGTTAAAAAAACTTTCTGTAAATAATGTTCAATAATATATGTTTTATTTCATGTGATTTCCTTTCAACGTCAGATATAATCCAACATCTGCACGAACGAAAACTTCCTTTTCCGTGCTTAATAAATGTTTTACCGCTGAGAATGACTCGATAGTTGTAACATAATAACACAATAATTAACAAAACCTTATTTCATAAACAAGATCGGACGCACTTGACCAGCATTCCACAGACTCTGCAATTCCTCCGCTGCCACATAAAATAATTTCCCTACGAAATTTCCAGCTAAAATCACGTACATAAAAACGCTGACGTCTCCCTAGCTAAAATATGACGTGTACTCCTATCAAATATTAGACTCGTATAATATCGACTCGCCGAGTCGACCTTCGGGCCATACTAAATTCGTTCGATCTTTGCCTTTGGCAAGTATTGCCAAGTTATTACCTTCGATTAAGCAAAGATTTCTTTAGGGCTCGTAGGGCTCCCCACAGCACTATGTTAATGAGGACTGTGATCGGTTTACGACCGAGCGGAGGATGTTTCATTTCGCTTTTATTGAACAATTTACAAATTAACATAGTCTTCAAACGAAGAGCGTGTTTCAAGGACGACCGTATATTTATATTTTTGTTTTACATTCTGTTTTTGCAAATACATTTATCTACAAACACAAAGACCCGTCAGGTGGATTTCAAACTGGCGCGTTTATGTACTTAAACTTTTTTCATATAACACATTTTTTGTTTTATAATAAAAAACTATTATCTACGTCAATTCAAGCCCCTCCAGTCTACACCTTTTTTACAATGCCTAATCTTTTTACTTATAGATTTTGAAGAATCACATTTTCAGAGAAAAATCTCGGGACACCGACTTTTATTTTTAAAAATTATACTAAATGAAAGTAAAAAGTGTTTTGGAGTTTTTGAAACAGAGTTTTGACAGTGTTTCAGTAGGCACCCCGTACGACGTTAAAAAGTTAGTTTTTTTTAATTCACACTTTGACCCCAGGCCTACCTGCCAAGTAAACCCAGAAGTGAAAATCCTTTCACACACACACACACACGCGCACACACACATATAAATGTTACAGATGTTATATATGTGTGTGTACTGATACTACTTTACTTGTCGGTCACTTCATAAATCACGATACAAACGCAAGGCCGTGACCGACACTGACAGTCACAAACTGCAGAGAATATATCTCACACTGGGACAATGTATCGACGCTCCATCGCAACAGAGCGGCAACAAACACTCGCACAATGGCCCACGAATTTGCTAATCCTCCGAGTATTAGCGAAATTCGTGGGTCAGAATTGTCCGATATATAGTTAATGATTTAGCATTAAATCTTCAAACAATTTCCTTTCCATTTAACTACCAAAAGTATACTTCTTTTTAATGAAAAAGAAAAATAGTTCGCCCTTTAAATGGAAAACGATAATTTGTTAGGAAAATTGCCCGCATAGCCTTGACGCTACGAGCAGTATCGATTTGGACCCAGTCTATCATATAAATTTTTACGCAGCTTCTATGAAGAATATCGTCAGAAGGCACTTCGCTGATGAACTAAAAGACAATATACCGCTTTCTCGTTTACACTTAAAACCACATAGAATTGATCGATAATCGTACACAAATAATGACTATATTGACAATTTAACATTATTATTTTACTTGTGATAGAACTTATAATTCACATAAGTTTCTTGATTTCTGTAGAATGTTAACACAAAAAAAAGGCTGAAGAGATTTATTTAGGCTTACTTATGTCCGCGACTCTGCTCGCGTGCACATAGGATAAAAGTCTTTATCTTATGTATCCACCGATCACATAACCGTCAACCATGATGCCAATCCCCGTGACGTTTCCTTGGTCTTGATCTCGATTTCAGTGTCAGTACCGCTCAGTACCGATGTCGGTCGCGATTTACAAATCTCGATTCCGGTTTAGCTCTCATCCCCATAGCGGGTCCATCCTTCCTTTAATACCATAAAAATTTGATTGCAGAGGGATGTGTGTCTTACACCAGAAACCCACATACTACCACTAAAGTATTTTATTATGAAGCGCTCTCGCCTTCTCTCGGTCCCAATCCCGAACTACTTGCAATTCCAATTCAGGTCCGTTGTTCTCCGTAATCCTCCTAGGACATCGTTTTTCCCGAGAAATGACCGCGCAATAAAAAATTATAAATTTTGTTCTTTACTTTTTTACTACGTGGTTATTTCTTGGGATGTTCACGTGAGCCGAGCCGCAAGCAAAAGCTAGTGTATTATAAGTAATGTAAAACGAGTGTACATTTAGTGCATTTTCATACTAAAAAAAATATATTGCAATTCTGACGAATAATTTGCAAGCTATAAGCGCACAAAAGGACAGACAAACGCAGACATGTTGTATTTTGTGTACACATAAGGACGTACTAAACAACTGGAAATTAGTTCTCCAAAATAATCGCATAAAATCAATGGTAATTAAAATTAGTTAACCAAAAGGTTAACTAACGAAATGAAATTAGTTAAGAAGTGCACATACTAAAAATGTTTGTTTGAACGACAACAAAAGAAAAATGTGTCCTAACACGGCCTATAAAATCAAACAAATAATTAATTTTCTGAATGATACATACTTTAATATATTTTTATTCTGTTCACAATATTCTTGGTTTTTTTATACGAAGAAGGTTATTTTTTATGATTTATCTTACTAAATTTATCATACAAAACAGATATTAAATAAATAAAATTAGGGGAAAAAGTTTTTTCATATTTTATATACAAATTTAAGATAATTGTCCATCGCATTTTATTTAAATTTAATTATAATAAATGCATGCCTTGTTTTTTAAACAACATCGTGCCCTTTTATAGGTAATGACTTAATCTCATTGCTGCAGAAATTTTGGGACTTTTGATCACAAAACTGCGACAAGTAGTTTTGACAGTTCTCTCTTGATGTTTGAAGTTGAACTTCTCTCTTGAAGTTGAGTCTCTCAGTTGAAAGTATACAAATAATTTTGAAGAGACCGAAATAGGTAAAAATCTGAAAGTACAAGGTCAAGGCTATATGGTGGATTCATTAACATTTCCCAACCACACGCTCAATATTTGCTGAGTGGCTAGGATGTGGTCGTCTGGCATTATCGTGGTGAAAAACTACACCCTTGCTGTTGGTCAAATCCGGCCGTTTCTTCTCTATTTCTTGATTGAGTCTCATCAGCTGTTGCACTGAAGATCCAAGTTGATGGTTTTTCCAGTGGTAAAAACTCATAATGAATAATACTTTTCCAATTCCACCATACGCATAACATCAACTTATTGCGAGTTAATCCGGGTTTTGCTGTAGTCTGTGGAGGTTGATTGCCTTTGACCATGATCTTTACGTACGTTCTTGTCGTAGGTAATCCATTTTTTATCACCAGCAATCAATCTTTTAAAAATCGGTTCGGTTTCATTACGTTTCAATACAGAATCGCAAATGAGTACACGATTCATTAGATTTCTTTCAGTGTGGGACTCAAGTATCGAGCTTGTTTGAATATCTAGCTGTTTTCAAACGAGTCAAACCTGTTCTTTGTGGACAATCCTCAGCTTTTCAGCTGTCTTAAGAACTAATATACCAATCTTGCTCTACTTTTTCCAAAATGGTAACGACTTTATCCTTAACAGCTCGACCAGAGCAAGGTTCCTCTTTGTCATCAAAATAACCGAATTGAAACGCATGAACCAGTTTTTTCCTACTCTTACAGACACTATAATAGGTCCATAAATGTCATAATATTTTTTGCAGCTTGTGTCGCATGATTTCCTTTTTTGTAATAAAACTTCAAAATATATCGAATTTCTACGTTAGATTCACTCATTTTAGTGGACAGAAAAACAATAGAAAAATCGCGAAACACCTTTATTACGTTTCATTTTTCTTTTTTTTTAATGTCATGTATTTAAAGCTATCAAAACTAGCCAAATACAAACAGCACAACCGAAGAGATTTCACTACAACTTTTTACGTATAAAAAAGGCAAAAGCTTTTCCCTGATCTACCATATTGTAATTTTATTTTTCCATTAATCAATTATATTTGATGTACAGAATAAGACATATGTTCTTCATCGATGTTTAATATATTTTTGATAAAATTTTTTTTTTATAATCAAAGGTTTTTTGCAAATTGTATTGACGTATCAAAACGTTTCAATCATTTTCAATCCAATTAAACTGTTACATTCTTCACCAGAAGATCAAAAACAACGAGATCAAAGCATCGACAGGCGAAATCAAGTTGGGAACTTGGATCATTTTGTACCTTTAACAAGCATGCAAACTCGACTTCAAAAATTATGGGAGAAACAATAAGTTCCAAGTTTTCTCTGTAGCAAAGTCGATCATTCGCATCTGACGCGCGCCGGCGCAGGGGCTGCTCGTCACAACCGGCGGGCGGTAAAATCGTTACAGCCTTGTTTTAGCAGTAAAAGCTCTCTCATCTTTTATGCTAAAATCGTTACACCGCAATATGTCGGTACATCGAAGTATATGTAATAGTTTACTTTAAATTGACAAAAATTATACCTTCACTATTTTTAGTCAAATTAAATCAAATCATTACTAAAATTAAATAAAATGAAGTGTAATACGAGTATAATATACTATAGTTACATGTTCGTTGACTTGCTTATTACGCGCAACTTATAAGTTTGATGACGTTACAAGAAAAAAAATCTCTCTTAAAAAACGATCTTGTTAGTTAGCACAAATACCCTATAAGATTTTGTTTTAAAACGTTTTTCATGTTGATTTATAACGTTTTGGAAAGCTAACGAGCACTCGAGCCAGCAAAGAGTAGGCGATCACTCCCTCCATGGACACTCGCTACGCCGGAGTATTCACCAGTGCGTTGGCAGCCTTTTGGAAAGGCATAGGATATCTGATGGAGGAGGGAGTGCGCCACCGGAACTCTCACTCACTGGGCAAAATAAACGGCGGCAGCTGTTACTTCACGTCTGTGTTCCGTACGAGTGTAGTATCTCTCCGGTCACATAGGCCACAGCATGACTCTACACTATACAGTTTGTCCAACAAAGATCTATACAAAACTCAAAAATCGTCATATAGAAGCTACACCTGGGACAGACGAGCAGATTTAATTTTTTTCTCGTCTCAGATTTGATCATCGCACTGCTAAGGCGTCTGTATGCCTGTCTGTATGTGTATTCCTGTAACTGTTAGGAGTGTTCCCATAATGTTTTTATTTCAGTTCGAGGAGTTAGCATATTAAGCCCCCCACTCTGGCCTAGCGCGGGTCGAAGACTGCTATCGACTGTTGTCACCAATAAGATGATAACGTCTATCACCTACTATCGAATGTGCTCTCCAATCGTCAATAATGGACCGTTTGATTTAATTTGACTTAAATTGATAACACATTTTTTCCAAGTGAATAGAATAAAAGCCCGTACCTTTTGGTTTGAAAACGATTTTTGTGACTACTTGTCCACTCAGTGGAGAACTACGTAATTCAATCTAATCTTAGTTGTTTTAATATTATTACTATTAATTAAAATATTTTACTTTTTTATTATATCCACACAAATATGCAAATAACAAGAAATAAAAACGTCGTGTTTAACCTGCTGCCCAATTATACTAAAGCCACAACACTGTAGAAGTCAAGTAATTGTAACTCGATGTACAAAAATCAAATATATATCAAATACATATAAAAACGTTAATTAAGTCAGCGCATTGACACAGACAACGAATAGACATTGGTATCATAATTACAATGTTCTAAATACTGCTTCAATAATCCCTTAGTTTTTTCTTTGAATAAATACGCTCACTGAGATCCTTAAAAACCAAATCGACTCGTTTTAACTTATCTTAACTAAAATTAGTCGATTCGATTTTTAAGAATATCGATAAAATTTTGCATATATACATAAATATATAAACCAAACGAATCAAAAAATACATTTGGGCGCGCTGTGTCGAAATCGAGTAAGTTTCGCATATTCGAGAGAAAACTGTAACGTTCGTGACGCGTTCGTGCGAGAACGTGACGTTTCCGTGTCTTTTTCGTTCCCATAGTACAGAGTGATATAGAAAAAGAAAAAAATTAAGTTGACTCGAATTCAAGTCGACTTTACTAAGTTAACATAAATAGACATCTGTTCATACGTACTCCGTGATATAATTCTATATAAAGCTCAAACACGTAAACCGATCGCATATACAATTTCATTTCTTATGACAACACAGTAACACAGGGCGGCAGATGGTGTTCCATAACAATCAATACAGCTGCCGTTAATATGACGTCGCATCGGCAAAACGGAAACAGCTTAATATACACAGAAAACGTAGCTATCAAATATGGCGGTGTTAGCATGCGAATGCTGACAATACATAAATCGTGAACCGACCATAGCCGGAAAAAAGATTAGTTTTTTTACTGACTAATGGGTGAATATGATACGGAAAAATGTTATTTCAAAACACGTAGAGGATACGTGCAGTTTAATTGGACATCGAAAACCTACACATAAAAATAAATATTCGTAAGCAGTGCGCTAAGCACGTGCCTTCTGCTTCATTCGCAACAAACGCGGTGTAAAAGAAACCCACCTAATTCTATTACTGGGTTTCATTATATTTTAATATCATAATTACACTTATTTTAACACACTATTTCTGGAATCTGCTCTCTAGGATGGTTGTTAAAAATTATTTTTTTACGACGCCCCTAAAAAGCTTTCATTTTGAAGAAAAAACACTGAGAAAAAATTTCTTTTTTTTTTAATTTAAAACAGCACGTGTCTAAACGATCTAAGTTGATTTTTGGGTATAATCATATTTTTTGGGAATTTTTCATGAAAAATACAATTTTACTTGAAATATAAAAGATTTTAGAATTCAATCAATAAAAAAACAATAATTGATCAAAATAACAATAAACAAAAAATTAAATTCAAAAAAAATGGAAAAAAATTATACTTAAAAATTTACTTAGATCGTTTAGAGCAGGTATGGGCAACCTTTGACATGTTGTAGGCCAAATTAGTGTGTAAATACGTTCGAGGGCCGTGTTCTAAAGTAGTGCATTTTAAAGTAGTGTTCATAATTTCTAGCGATAGATATCAGACATGAAATGATATGACAATGATATTATAATATAATTTAATAAAATAACAAAATGAAAAAAAAAGTAGGTAAAACATTATAATTAAATCGTGAAATTTGAAATTCATTACAAACTACGAAAGTTAAATAGCAACATCGAAATCAATGAGACACTTGAGCTTGAATTTAGAAAACTAATCCATCGATGTTTTAGATTAACTCCACTGATACTAAGACGTAAAGAATTTTCCAAATTATCGTCAATCAGCCTTGTATGATGTATTGATTTATTAACTTTTATCATTGAAAAGAACTGTTCGCATTTGTAAGTACTGCCAAATTAATCTTCTAGCGAATTTTCTAAGCTGCGGAAAATGGCTTTCTTCGAGGTGTTTTTTGTAGAAATTGCACAACTCTAAGTCTTCGAATTTAGATTTAAGGAGTGAGTTTTTTTTAATCTCGATCAACTCCATTTGCAAGTGTTTTGTTGGAGTAGCAAATAAATTGTACCTATCTTCCATGTTTTTGAATTTCCTAAATCTGTTCAAAAATTGCTCCGACAGTAACTTGAGTTCTTCAGCTTATTAAGCATAGCAACATTTTTATACGCAGAAAGCGTGGCGAAATGGTAACTGTTACCAGACAGCATCTGTTTTTTCCACAGGCGGATTTTGTTCTGAAACGCTTTCAAATCACTGTACAAATCATTTACTAACTGTTCTTGTTTTTGAAGTTTCAAATTGAAATCATTCAAATAGCTTCTAAGATTGACTAGAAATGCTAAGTCATATATCCATTTTGGGTCACTCAATTTAGATAGTGGTTTATTCTCTATTTGAATAAAATCTGCTATCTCATTTCTAAGATCGTAAAACCGTTTCAGCATTTTCCCTTTGCTTAGCCATCTGACTTCACAATAATATGTTACATCGTCATATTCGGCTGATATAACATCAAAAAACGCCTTGAACTAACGATGGTTAAGCCCTCGGGATCAAATAAAATTGATGATTTTTACTACCACATTCATATAATTCTGGAGTCGAATGGATTTCGAATACAAGTACCGTTGGACGATAATGCAATGAAGGATTCTCAAATCATCTTTTTGCACATTTAATTTAGTTGCTTTTTCATTAAAAATTCCGATGAAACCTTTACGTAAGCCGACTATAGAAGGTACACCATCTGTGCATACTCTTACTAATTTTGACCCTGGAAAGCCAAAATTTGTGACTATATTTTGAACCTCAATAAAAATATCCTCTCCCGTAATGGTTCCTTTTAGTGGCTGTAAAGTAAGCAATTCCTCAGTAACACTGAACTCTTTATCAACATCTCGAACAAATATAGCCACTTGAGCTGTGTCAGAAAAGTCGATGTTCCCGTCTTATGCCATGGAAAATGGTTCAAAACCAGCCAAACAATCAGTTAATATTGTTTTTATATTGTTAGCCATCATTTTTATACATCGGAGAACTGCTTGTCTTGACAAACTATTTTTTTAAATTAATTTATTTTCTTTTAAACACTGTAACTTTTAACAAACACTCCTTGATAAATTGACTTTGTCAATTTAGAACTAACTATAAAACTAGCTTTCACAACATTATCAAGTTGTGTTCTTTGTTTATGAAACATTTTCTACTGTTTTTCCAAATTTGTAATAAGGTTCTGGATTTTGTATTTTCTTATTTGTGCTGTCAGTGTTTGCATCATAGGATGCTTAGTTAAGTAATACCTCTTTATATTCAATTCTTTCATCACTGAAATGAATTCACTACACAGCAAACAAATAGGCTTACCATTGTGCCAGATAAAAAAGAATTCTTCAGTCCATTTTCATTGAAACTGGCAACCCTCTGCATCTACATTTCGTTTCTTTCCACCAGTTTACTTTTCGTTCGATATTCTTAATAACAAAATATAATTAATAAGCACTCAAGATGCACACAAAGTCACAAATCAAATTGACGGCACTAGCAGTTCACTAGGATATCACTTGTCGAAGTTACCACCTCGATAGCTTAAATAGAACTGAACTAAAGTTCGAACCATCCACCCGTTTATATAGGCAAAATGAAGGAATAATCTAGAATTGTCTAGGGTAGAACAATTGAGAACCAATAATCTTTTGTTGAAGCCAGTGAAGCGGCAAACATCGAAAGCTTTGATGTTTGCCGCCTCACTCTTCGTTGATCGCCGCCACTTGGATTTCTCGTTCATTTGATTCCATAAGTATGAGTAAGTCATGTAATATTTTTTAGTGGGATTTTCAAAATGTCTCAATGTCCAGTTGTTGCCCACATTCGGTCTGGAACAGAGGTTCCCAAACTCTTTTGTTTCATAGACCACTTTCAAAATTTTGCTGGATCCGATGGACCCCCTACAGCTACATCACTACCAATTTCTAAATCTCTAAAAAAAGTGAAGATTAGATCTATCTATGGAAACTTGCGTTGCCGCTGAATTTTAACGACGAATTAACAATTTTCGAAAAAAAAGTTAGAATTGATTGCTTGATAGGGTTAATTATTTGATAATAAAGTCGACTAAACTAATTTTCAATAAAACTTTATAATTGATTTGCTGTGAGTGGATGTCAAAAAAGCAAAGTTGGCGAATCGAAAAAGTCCTCCATCCAACTTTACTTTTTTGAAATCTACAGTAACTCACAACACATGAACCAATAAATTCTCACAAATTTTATTTAGAAAACGTCCCATTCGGAGTAGTAAAAAAAAATCAGTATATTTCCTTGTGTTGTGTACACTATTAATTATTATTGTTACAACAGTCGTAATATAATTAAAATTAAACACTTATAACGTAATGCAATTTCTACAATGGTAATTACAAAAAAAATATAATTTTAATGAGAGGGATGTACTTGATGAATTGACAGCAAATTATCAATATTTAGCAGGTTTTGTAGGAATTATCAGTAAATCTCCCTTTTCTGTGATATTCAATCTGCTCCTTTTTTTGTTAATAAGTTTGTAACGCAAAACTTTTTCAACGAGATTTGAGGAAACGCTATCGAAGCTTTTACAATTACCCACAGTCCAGGATATTTTCAGGTATTTCTGCCTGCAGCCAAAGTTTTGATACCCTCTTTTAAAATGTCCTTTCAGCTCCTCATTAGTGCTAAGCTCGAGTAGCTCCTCTTGTAATATCACATTCTCCACTTCGTTTCATCAAATGGATTTATGATCCATGGTGATATTTCCATCGACAGAATATCTTCAAATCTGAATTTAAAATCATCATGCAGGGCAATAAATGTTGAACGTATGTCTGAATATCTTCATCAAGGCATTCTACCTGCGACAGAGTTTGAAACTGAAAATTCGCGCCGACCAATATTTTCCTTCATAAGTCAAATTACCAAGAAAGCTGAAATTACACTCTTTGTTTTTATTAAATTGAGGCGTCCCTTGTAAATTTAAGTTGGTCATTAAATTTTGCAAAAAATCTGTCAAATACTGATGTCTCTTAAAATTGGTCAAGTTTGAAATTTTTAATCAGGTCTTTACTTTCCAAAACTCTACTAGTCCAAAGGTGGATAAAACAGTGATAAAGTAATATACTGGTAAAATAAATGTGACATCATTCCGTTGGCAAAACTCCATTGCAGTGCCAGAATTAATTTAAATGAAACGATTTATGTTTAAAAATTGCTCATAACATTTAATATGGATTCACCTTGAGTGTCCGACTTCAAGGACATAAATGGTAGCTCTTTGAATTTCAGCCCACAACAAATCAGACATATGCCCATAATAATGCTTCCATTGCCAGGTAAAGTTGACTCGTCCACTTGAATAGAAAATGAGTTATTCGTAGATAATCATACAAAAACTTTCAACATCAGAGCTCATTTCATCAATATGTCTTTGTACAGTATTGTTACTCAAAGGAATTCTTTTGAGTGTGTCAAATGAAGATTTGTGCAGAACAGTTTTAAAACCTCTTCAACAGCAGATAAAATTAACTGTTCTCCATTGGTGTGCGGTTTTCCAGATTTTGCTATAAGTAATGAGATATCATTATCATTGCTTTCAGACGTTGAAGAGAACATACTGTGCGCGGTGGGTCTCTTTTCATATTTTTTCTTTAATGTGTGGAAATATTTCAAATCTTTACCTATTTTATCAGGATGACACCTTCTTAAATCTTAGATATTCAACACTGTACTGACGACACTTCTCCTTAGATTCGACCATGTTTTGTATCAATTACCTACCTGTAATTAAATTAAAAAAAAACTTTGTTTTAGTAATCGTAAGATGATTCGAACATTACAGGATATGGCTATCTTAACATAATATGATTAATCAATTATTATAAATATTATGAAACAAACAAAGTTTCGGCTGCAAACTGTTTCTAATTATTAAAAGCAATAAATCGCTAAGATCCATAATAGAGTTTTATGAAAACGGCTGAACTTATTTTAATGTGATTTAAAATTATTATTTCATTTATTATATTTTAATATATTGCTGTAGATTCTATAGAAACTTTTAAGCAATATTTTGATATCAAAACTCAGCAATAATTCAATGAATTAGATAGCTAATAAAAATAAAGTAAGGAATGATAAGTTCAATCTTTCTCGGCTTAAAACTAAATGCATATAATAAATAGACCGGTAGGTACTTACTTTTCCGACACTGGCAATCACTAATATCGATTCACTTTACTTTTCTTTTCGAAAGTCTGGAAACAAATTCAGTCACTGGCCAACACTAATCTCGATTCATATTACTTTTCTTTTCGAAAGTCTGAAAACAAATTCAGTCACTGGCCAACACTAATCTTGATTCATATTACTTTTCTTTTCGAAAGTCTGGAAACAAATTCATTCACTGGCCAACACAAATCTCGATTCATATTACTTTTCTTTTCGAAATCTGGAAACAAATTCAGTCACTGGCCAACACTAATCTCGATTCCACTTTACTTTTCTTTTCGAAAGTCTGGAAACAAATTCATTCACTGGCCAACACTAATCTCGATTCATATTACTTTTCTTTTTGAAAGTCTGGAAACAAATTCAGTCACTGGCCAACTCTCTCGATTCACTTTCTTTTCGAAATCTGGAAACAAATTCAGTCACTGGCCAACACTAATCTCGATTCACTTTTACTTTTCTTTTCGAAAGTCTGGAAACAAATTCAGTCACTGGCCAACACTAATCTCGATTCATATTACTTTTCTTTTCGAAAGTCTGGAAACAAATCAGTCACTGGCCAACACTAATCTCGATTCATATATTTTCTTTTCGAAAGTCTGAAAACAAATTCAGTCACTGGCCAACACTAATCTCGATTCATATTACTTTTCTTTTCGAAAGTCTGGAAACAAATTCATTCACTGGCCAACACTAATCTCGATTCATATTACTTTTCTTTTCGAAAGTCTGGAAACAAATTCAGTCACTGGCCAACACTAATCTCGATTCACTTTACTTTTCTTTTCGAAAGTCTGAAACAAATTCATTCACTGGCCAACACTAATCTCGATTCATATTACTTTTCTTTTCGAAAGTCTGGAAACAAATTCAGTCACTGGCCAACACTAATCTCGATTCACTTTTTTCTTTTCGAAAGTCTGGAAACAAATTCAGTCACTGGCCAACACTAATCTCGATTCACTTTTTTCTTTTCGAAAGTCTGAAACAAATTCAGTCACTGGCCAACACTAATCTCGATTCACTTTACTTTTCTTTTCGAAAGTCTGGAAACAAATTCAGTCACTGGCCAACACTAATCTCGATTCATTATTTTCTTTTCTGGAAACAAATTCAGTCACTGGCCAACACTAATCTCGATTCTTTACTTTCTTTTCGAAAGTCTGGAAACAAATTCAGTCACTGGCCAACACTAATCTTCAATTCACTTTTCTTTTCGAAAGTCTGAAACAAATTCAGTCACTGGCCAACACTAATCTCGATTCACTTTACTTTTCTTTTCGAAAGTCTGAAACAAATTCAGTCACTGGCCAACACTAATCTCGATTCATATTACTTTTCTTTTCGAAAGTCTGGAAACAAATTCAGTCACTGGCCAACACTAATCTCGATTCACTTTACTTTTCTTTTCGAAAGTCTAGAACAAATTCAGTCACTACCAACACTAATCTCGATTCACTTTACTTTTCTTTTCGAAAGTCTGAAACAAATTCAGTCACTGGCCAACACTAATCTCGATTCACTTTACTTTTCTTTTCGAAAGTCTGGAAACAAATTCAGTCACTGGCCAACACTAATCTCGATTCATATTACTTTTCTTTTCGAAAGTCTGGAAACAAATTCAGTCACTGGCCAACACTAATCTCGATTCACTTTACTTTTCTTTTCGAAAGTCTGAAACAAATTCAGTCACTGGCCAACACTAATTCACTTTACTTTTCTTTTCGAAAGTCTGAAACAAATTCAGTCACTGGCCAACACTAATCTCGATTCACTTTACTTTTCTTTTCGAAAGTCTGAAACAAATTCAGTCACTGGCCAACACTAATCTCGATTCACTTTTCTTTTCGAAAGTCTGAAACAAATTCAGTCACTGGCCAACACTAATCTCGATTCATATACTTTTCTTTTCGAAAGTCTGGAAACAAATTCAGTCACTGGCCAACACTAATCTCGATTCACTTTACTTTTCTTTTCGAAAGTCTGGAAACAAATTCAGTCACTGGCCAACACTAATCTCGATTCACTTTACTTTTCTTTTCGAAAGTCTGAAACAAATTCAGTCACTGGCCAACACTAATCTCGATTCACTTTACTTTTCTTTTCGAAAGTCTGAAACAAATTCAGTCACTGGCCAACACTAATCTCGATTCACTTTACTTTTCTTTTCGAAAGTCTGAAACAAATTCAGTCACTGGCCAACACTAATCTCGATTCACTTTACTTTTCTTTTCGAAAGTCTGGAAACAAATTCAGTCACTGGCCAACACTAATCTCGATTCACTTTACTTTTCTTTTCGAAAGTCTGGAAACAAATTCAGTCACTGGCCAACACTAATCTCGATTCACTTTACTTTTCTTTTCGAAAGTCTGGAAACAAATTCAGTCACTGGCCAACACTAATCTCGATTCATATTACTTTTCTTTTCGAAAGTCTGGAAACAAATTCAGTCACTGGCCAACACTAATCTCGATTCACTTTACTTTTCTTTTCGAAAGTCTGGAAACAAATTCAGTCACTGGCCAACACTAATCTCGATTCACTTTACTTTTCTTTTCGAAAGTCTGGAAACAAATTCAGTCACTGGCCAACACTAATCTCGATTCACTTTACTTTTCTTTTCGAAAGTCTGGAAACAAATTCAGTCACTGGCCAACACTAATCTCGATTCATATTACTTTTCTTTTCGAAAGTCTGGAAACAAATTCAGTCACTGGCCAACACTAATCTCGATTCACTTTACTTTTCTTTTCGAAAGTCTGGAAACAAATTCAGTCACTGGCCAACACTAATCTCGATTCACTTTACTTTTTTCGAAAGTCTGGAAACAAATTCAGTCACTGGCCAACACTAATCTCGATTCACTTTACTTTCTTTTCGAAAGTCTGGAAACAAATTCAGTCACTGGCACTAATCTCGATTCACTTTACTTTTCTTTTCGAAAGTCTGGAAACAAATTCAGTCACTGGCCAACACTAATCTCGATTCATATTACTTTTCTTTTCGAAGTCTGGAAACAAATTCAGTCACTGGCCAACACTAATCTCGATTCACTTTACTTTTCTTTTCGAAAGTCTGAAACAAATTCAGTCACTGGCCAACACTAATCTCGATTCACTTTACTTTTCTTTTCGAAAGTCTGGAACAAATTCAGTCACTGGCCAACACTAATCTCGATTCACTTTACTTTTCTTTTCGAAAGTCTGGAAACAAATTCAGTCACTGGCCAACACTAATCTCGATTCATATTACTTTTCTTTTCGAAAGTCTGAAACAAATTCAGTCACTGGGCAACACTAATCTCGATTCACTTTACTTTTCTTTTCGAAAGTCTGGAAACAAATTCAGTCACTGGCCAACACTAATCTCGATTCACTTTACTTTTCTTTTCGAAAGTCTGAAACAAATTCAGTCACTGGCCAACACTAATCTCGATTCACTTTACTTTTTCTTTTCGAAAGTCTGAAACAAATTCAGTCACTGGCCAACACTAATCTCGATTCATATTACTTTTCTTTCGAAAGTCTGGAAACAAATTCAGTCACTGGCCAACACTAATCTCGATTCACTTTACTTTTCTTTTCGAAAGTCTGGAAACAAATTCAGTCACTGGCCAACACTAATCTCGATTCACTTTACTTTTCTTTTCGAAAGTCTGGAAACAAATTCAGTCACTGGCCAACACTAATCTCGATTCACTTTACTTTTCTTTTCGAAAGTCTGGAAACAAATTCAGTCACTGGCCAACACTAATCTCGATTCACTTTACTTTTCTTTTCGAAAGTTTGGAAACAAATGAGTAACGATTATCCTTGACATTCGTATTTGTATTGGTGAAGAAGCAAACACGTTCATGTAATATTGCAAGCACATACACCACAAGTCGTATTAATTTGGAGGTCTGAACAAGCGTTGCGGACGGGACGGCGGCCGGCGCGGCAACGACAAATCTCGACGCGTTGTACTGAATATGGAATATACAGGTTTTTACAAGTAACAGTCGCTGAGCTTCTTAAAACATTATCTACCTATATTGGTAAGAGAAGTCAAGTTAACATTTTATTTCTTCACTATCGAAACCAAATTAATTTTCATGCACTCCCGCTTACGATTGTGGACCCCCAATTTTTATTACGCCCAACGTAGACCCCCGTCGAGTCTCCCGTGGACCCCTGGGGTCCATCTGGACCACTTTGGGATATACTGGTATAGAGGCATATTTTTTTTTTTTTGAATTAAAAAGAAATCCCAGTGTGTTTTCATCAAAAGGAAGGTTTTTAAGGGTTGTCACAAAAAAAAAATATTTTAACGACCACTCTACTGCACTCCATTCCATTCCTAGTACAACTTTCGATTCCGATGTGCATTTCCGGTCCAGTTATCGATTCTGATCTCAATGCTTTCACCCGCATTTTCATGCGAACAAAATAGAAATCATAAGAATCAAAAATATAACAAGCACGGTTTTCCAACCATAATTGTTATATATTTTTGATTCGTACGATTGCATTGTGTAGGCGGACAAAGTCACAAAAAAAAACAAAGTTACGTTTGAACGATACTAGTACATTATATTGAAAGTAACTGAAAATTTTATTTTCAATATTCTTCAACATTCAAGAATATGCCCTACAAGCAAAAAGACATTAATCACTACGATACTTTACAAAAGATTCCACTCAGAGTTTGAGACCCGTACCTACCGATATTTAATTTAGGAAACTGTCTTCTCAGAAGTCGTTTAACAGCAAGTAATTCCACGGAGGCTGTTATGGTAAAGTAGTTTTTGGGGAGTAGAAAGACAATTACTCCAAACGAAAAGGAGAAAATAAAAGAGAAAGGCCGTGATTATTCATTTGTTACGTCAAAAGAACGGATGCTGGGAATAAATGAAACTGAATAGAAACACTACAACGTCTAGAGCCATCAGGTTGACCATAGGTCACCTAGAAAATACGAGCACCACATTTGTCTCGTGCTGTTTTACTTAGTTGTGCGTGATTCTATTCATAGTGACCGAAAGAAAAGACTAATGGAGTGATGACGAAGATGATGTTATATCAAATCGAAGACCTAATAATTAATTAATCACTTCAGTGATTAATTAAATATAAAGTACTGCATCATTAAATACAAGTACTGCATCAAACGGTCTCTAATCAAAATAGTCTAGAATCTTCTTAATAAATGGGTAATTGGAGTTACAAGCTTATTAATAATATTGAGATAATTTTAGAGATTGGCTAAAATATTAAGCCTTCTTCTTGAACAAATATGTTTTCCACAACGTAACGTGTTTGTGTCTCAACCTTCTCAAAATTTAATGAAAACATACAATCCGCAAGACAGAAATACGTAACAGAAAACATCTTCCACCGTAGAAAGCTATTTGTCCTTATCGCCTACTAAATGGCATTACAAGTTGTGTGATCTCGTCGTCTATCAACTGAAGTCACGAGCCGCGGATACTTGTTACCTACCAAACAAAGTCACAAACTGCAGGACCTCGACACCTACCATGTAATTTCACAGCCGCGAGACCTTATCATCTATCAGGTGAAATCACCTGATAAGGTCATTTCGAGGGACCTTACCAGGACACGTTACAAGCCACATGACTATCACCTCCAAGGTGAGTGCGTCATTATTGTGGTAATGTGATTCAGTACAATTCAAAATGTTGCAACTAGAATAAACAATTGACCGAAATTGTATTATAAAATAATTAAAATACAATTGTATTAATATGTATATTGTCGCAATGTGCATATATAAATACCAAACTGCTAATGTGACAGTAATTTAGACTTATTTCTGTATGATTAATCTAAACCCTCAAGTCTGACCTCAGGTATGTTTTTAATAATTATATTTAGTGTGGTATTTTTTCAACATAAATACCTAAAGTATTAATTGAACTGTGATGTTCGTTTTAAGGATTGTGTAAACCACATATGTGGATGCTCCAAGTAATAAATTATACGATACATATACGTGTTTGCAATCATACATTGATTAAAAACCTTATAATATTCAAAAGTACTTATTGCCAATTCATTTGTTTATTTTTAATTCAATTGCTTTATATTTTTGAAAATGCAATAACCCATGACTTCCCTCCTTATTTTGGACATTTAAAATAAATCTAAAACCACAATAACTCAGACTTAGAACGAAATTGTTGATTATCATAACTGAAAATATTTAAATCCATTTTCGGTTGTTTCTAAATTATAAAAATACCATTTGCAGAGCTATGGGTGTTTTGAGAATGACAACGTCTGGCTATCCCGAAGACATATACAACACCTTCTAAAATTGTACGTAATTACGTTTATTTTTTCTTACTAGTCATATTGCATAATTTGAGTTAAGTTATAATTAACTGGGATTCTCAGTTAATTATATACATACTATTATTTCTTTATTTTTCAGTTTTACAGTCGCTTATTAATAAACTGTATTGTATATTAACTGAATAGATTATTTTTTAACATATTGTCTTATCAGAATGAAAGTTTTTGTAAAAAATCGCCTTCACTAATTTCTATTCTCTCCGCGGTCGCGTCTTACAACATTACGTAAAACATGTAAAGGAGGCATTTAGTGGACACTGAACAATTAAAGATTTCTAGTATATACTGTAACAGATCAAGACATTAGTACCATCAGACGTCACTCATTTTCTGATGAACAATATGTCTAAGATTAAGTTAATGTTAGTATGTACTATGATCTATCTGCTGGCTTGGCCAGACGGCCGATTGTCTTGGAATATAAGGTAACTTTCGTAACACCGACTTTTCAGGTATGCCTACCGAGTGTGACGATGTCGAGTCAAAACTACTTGGTGCAAGGTATTTTTAACAGGACGCGTAAAATCGTATACCTCAATGTGAAATAAAAATCACAGTGTACAATTTTTATTAACTTGCAAACGATCGCTTCCGACTATCTTAAGGTGTCGAGCGGTAAAGTGCCATTTTATCGCTAACTTTACGACGTCGCGGCGTGCGCAATAACTTAATAAAACCGCCGCACGCGTCGAGCGCTAGGTCAGGGTGTTACGCGATATTGCCGGTAATTTATAAGTAATAAATTAAATTAAAGTTCGTGTAAGAGAGAACCTTTTTCATCATTCTTTTAACAGCTAATAGCTCGTGCAGGACGGTGGGCGATGGATATTGAAGAAATCAAGACGAAGGAAGTGGAGGATGCGGAGCAGGCGAGGGGAAAAGTAACGTTGGAGTAGAAGTACAAAAAAATAAAATAGAAGAGAAATATGCTGTTTCTTATTTAGTTGTTTGGATTTTACAATTTTTGTACTTTATATTATTTATTTGAAAATAGTCGTTTTGTAAATAAGAAGAGGAGGATATGACCCATTCAAGTATTAAGCAAGCAGATTTGTGTAATTTTTCAGCAAAAGTAAGGAAATTCCTTACCTCTCCGTTCTATGCTTAGGTAAACATTGGAATTTTTTTGGCAAAATAGTGTCCGCTCTTTTTTCTATTAAGCCGTATTTCCAAAAAATATCAACAAAATTACAAAAGTAACTCTCAATAAATATTTTAATTGAAATCGTTTTGAATATAATCGAATATGCCGTTTTTCAATTATTGACAAACAACTATGCTTCCCAACAAAGAAACGTAAGTACCACGAAGATACATTCTTTTGCTACCAGCTTTAATTTACACTAGTTTAAGAGTATTATTAGACAAACCTAGTCGTTTCTCTAGTAATCGGCGACTAAAGTGCTTATGTAGACTGTGCGAAAAACATGCAACAGAACACTTCGTAACAGAATATACATTATAACGGAACTGCTGATGAAGCTACAGTGCATGTAATGAGTGCTAAACAGCCTGTCTTAGCACTCTTTTACAGCGGCCGCTTTTGAGCGCGAGACAGTGCATCATCTCCTTTTTATGCATTAATGCATAACAAACATTAACTAATAATTAAAATTCAATAAACCGAACTAACATAAGACCGTATAAATTGAGACAAATGAAAGAACAAATTCAGGGGAATCCCTGAATATACTTTTAGATTTTAAAGATAGAATAGACAAGTATGATTGCCGTGTGTCCAAATCAGAATATCTAGAAATTTGCAGAAAAATCAGACACTTAAAGTTAGTGTATATTGCTAATGTAATCACAAAACAGCCCCCCACGACTCCATACATCATCAAAAATAAGCAAAGCGAAACCCAACCAACACCTTTTGGTGCTACGTAATACTTGAATCGCCCTTGAGCAAAAGTTTACGTCTAAAATTGTTGACCCACGCCCGAATACTGACCCGAAAGACCGTCTCTGCGTTATAAAAAAAGAACATTAGTTACTTTTGGTTTGATATAAATAACGTGCTTGAACTTGTAACAGCAAATCCCTTTTTCATGGAACTCCGTATCCGGCGATGGGCACAAAATGGAACACCATTTTACTAAAATTTGTACTATATCCTTTCATCATTCTATCGAGGAGTTTAGCTTAAAAAGCGTAAAAGATGTACAATTAAAAATTCTGCTATATAATTATACGTCGTAGCAAAATTAACATAAATGCTAAGAATATAAACGTCAAAAATTTAGCAGAAACAGCAAATAAGCGAGTCTCGACTATTCGCGAATTACATTCCGTAAGTCGGTGCTAGATTAGGATCTTAAACGGTCCTTGTAAATTAAACTTAATTGCGAATTAATAATACACTGCTGTTTGCGTTACGATCCTATGTGGTTTAAATAATTAGTAACTTTTTCGATAGTTTACATTTCGGTGGTTCCATTATTCATGGTATTAATCTTAATACTGAAGATAAACCACAGGGATATGAGTCCTTCCGTCAATTTTTGATCTCCAGTCTCCAGGTTTTGCACCAAAACCCAAAACAGATTCAATGCACGTGCACACGATAAATCTTAATATGCAGTGTGTGGGTATGCATTAAGAAGGGAGTGGATACTGTCGTCCACGCGGGGGCAGGTCGGATATACCAAGATTTTCGTTAATAAGAAATTAGGAAAAACATGTGACTGTTAATAGTTTTAAGAAATCAGTACAGTATTTTTAAAACGAATGATTCGGACGAAAACAATTGCCTTATTTAATTAATATTGTTTGTACTTAATAAGACACGCCTTTTACAATGACATTTAATTGAAGATTTCTGTTTTTTTTTTGGACGATTTTTTTCTGATCGGTACCTATAATTTATATTCGAGTAATCTGCACTTTGCTTATAAAATATAGAATTCGAGACTTTATCAAGGGCGCATCGACCTATCAGCACATTAAGCCATCAATCGCTAACGCTGTGGTCGCAAACCATGAGTCCGGGTGGAGGGCGTGGGGCATGAAGTACGTCGATAGGTATCTATTGCTGCACTGCGGTGCTGTTGACAAAAACTTACACCATAACAACAATGTCATTCAGAGCACGGATCCTACGAAGATAACGTGCGATTCGCTCTCGATTGGTTTCGTGTTAATTTTAAAATCAACCGAGGACATTATTTGTGGCGCAATGCTATCTCTATAAATAGTCGATTACGTTCCCATTACAATTTCTATGCTTGTCGTAAACATATATACAGACAGACGATTACCAAAATGATGATAAATGCGTTTCGAATTTTCCCACCTGAAAACCAAAATGTCCAAGACCATACATTACATATGTATGGTCATTGACACTTGTTTATATAAACAAGCAAACAAACATAGCTTGTTTATATAAACAAGCTTTTCTTTATCCACGACCTGAACTGAAACTATTAATTGTCATTTATTATTGACTCTATCTAATGCAAGTGAAGGAGACCGGCAACGAAACTCACCACATAAATTTTCACTGTCGACATACGAACAGTGAAAATCACTAGAGTTTTTGTACCAACGAAGTCGATAAGTAAATAGCCGAAACGGCCGAGAGGAAATCGATGTCCGCGAAGCCATTAGTCACTTCCGGCGCAACGCGAAAATGGGAAATTTGTTTCCATCAAGACTGCGATCGCAAGACTTGTCTGTCGAGTCTTCTACGTTCTAACTATTATTACCATGTTGAAAATCTTATTTTAATAACATTATTTCGGGAACGCATATTATTCTAAAATTACTTAAATTCAATTTTATACATGCCATTACTATCTTACATTATAATAGCTAACCTACAAAACCCCATACGTATTTTTTTGGACGAATTATCTGTAAACGGATTTCTAATTGAAAAATACTGAGTTTTCAAACTCATTTGGTTAATCTAGATAAATAGATCGATGTATTTTAAACTTGAGTCTAATAAAATCACCTACAATGTGCCCCGTAGAGCACGGTGGGAATCATCTTTGGCTATGCAACAACTGTTAGGTACCACATCGGTAACAAGGATTGTAAATATCACTCAACCCTCTTAGGCTACCGTATACGGCTAAAGGTTCAAACTCATGACTGTAAAAGAGTTTACCACGGTAATACAAAGATCACACAACAGCGTCCAATTCAATATTTTATTATGAAGAGTGTATACATAACTTTAGAAGAGACCATTTGACTCCAAGCCTTGTCGTGCTTTACAAATATAACTCTCTGTAAACGTACAAGCATTAATTAATTTAATTGCCATCTAAAGTACAATGCTTTTGAGGGTCCATGCCTCGAGAGTAAACACTTGTAAAAGCACTATTTATATTCATCAGTCTGTCTCAAGGGATTTTCTGGAAAATTATTTAACCTTTGTATTGGAAATTTTGACTTCACGTTAAGTGTAGTTTACGTGTTTATATACATACCGCCAGTTAACGATGAAAAAAGTATTCAATAAAAATATGTATTTCTGGTTGATTGGTTGACTCATTTCCGCAAAAAAAAAAAAATTTTTTTCTCGGTGCTCAAGAAAAGTATTAATCCACCTATAGAAAAAAAAAATCTCACCAAGTTTAAGCTCTTGTATCATTTTTAAGTACTTACTATTTAAATTTGAAGCTTTCCCATTTAAAATGCATGTAAAAAGTGTTTCATTTTTCATTTTTCTAACGCTTCGCCACTTTTTACAATATTATGAATCGGTTTGATGGACCTTATGGGAAATTTCACGCTCTTTGAAATTGATTTAGTCTTTTCTTTTTATGTAACTCGCACTGGTTCTCCAGTAGGAGTCATCAAAGTACAGTTTTTGGAATGAATAGTTTATTTTTCATTTATTTTTGAGCAAACCGCAAAAAGTAGGGAAAAAAGGGCTGACTCGTAAAAAATAGTTCTGTGACCAATATTTAATAAATTTACAGTCATTTTTATACCTCAAAACGTAAGAAATTGATACTAACTAATAATTTTTATCATAAGTCCTGCTGTCACTTGGAAGGCACGTTAAGTATTTGGCAAGAAATAGCGACCTGTCAGTCGTTGTAAAGTTAGGTATAGGCCTTGGTAGCACTCATAATATTAAAAATAAGCTGACATTTCTTTTTTCCCGCTTGGAAAAGCTTAGAAAGTAGTTTGTGGGTCCACCCATGAACAATAAAATTACGGTGTATTTAAAAAATAATTTGTTAACAAAAGCTCTTCGCTTTACTCGGAATTATTTGGTCGATGATCCAGCTTAAAGTTAATGCTTCTCTCTGTGTGAATTCAGACTACAATTTTATCGACGTCCCGGTTTTGTGTCAAAAAATGTATATGAAAGTTGAAAACATAAAACACTTTTGTTGATTTTCTTGAAGCTTTCTCTAAGACTGTTTTTCACTTTCAGAACCGACTCGGTAAATTTCTTCAAGTAAAAGTGCCCCTTTTAAAGGATTATGCGCGAAATAAAGAATTTCATTTCACTACATTCGACGGCTTGAGAGCATCCCACAATAAGGTTGCCGTGTTGGTAACTAGAAAGTATTTGAAAAAAGATTGCATATCTATCAAAGATAGATATCGTTGCGATAATGGCAAATTAAAAACAGAAAGCTTGCGCGCTAGATCAACGCCGACCCCATGCTCAGCTACAGTGTGAAAATATACACACCAATTTTCCAAATTACAAAGCTGAACATAATGGCGGAAACCGCTATCTAAATAAGATTTTTTCTTCTGTAAAAGAGGAATTGAGTTAGTTTAATCTTTTTAAAGGGATCCTTACGGATATAAAATTTCCTGTTGAATTAAATCTCTGTGTGTGACGTGCTTCTTCTTAGAGGTGCTGTAAAATAAAGTACAAAAAATGTGTAAAATATTTGATATTGAATAAAGAATGACAAAAAAGTTAAATTGTTCACTATTTTTATAACATCTAGAATTGCCCCAAAAACATATCAAGATGATATGTAGAAGGTTCATAAAATATATATGCATATGATTTCTGTGTTATTAAAAAGCTCTATAAATCTAAAATATAGAGATACTACAAGATTTTTTAAAGAAATAATGTTAAAAGCTTTAAAAACCTTTCTTGGTATAAACTTAGAATATTTCAACTTTTAGATTCAATTATTTGTATTTCATTATTCAAATTTATTGCTAAATATTTCAAATTTAGTATTTTAAAACTAGATTTTTGCCCCCAAGTTATAGTATGGGCAGGTTATTATATTATAAATTTAGTTTTCCAAAGCCTAATTTCGGATTAAATTTTAATCTTTTGATAGGTGCGATTATTTTATTGTTGAAGGTTCAAAATACACAGTCAAAATTTAGAAAACATATACTGCATTTATGGAAAAACACAAAGACTTCTTTACTTGAAATTCTGAAAGTAATGCTGGAAAATTAAATTTTAAGTTTTTTTCTAAATAAAAATGAAAATTTCCTTAAATTCAATAAAATGCACTCATCATCCTAAATTCATCATTTAATGAAATGTAATACATAACACACTTTATCCACACTCGGAATTAAAATCTAAATTTTTTGAGTATACTTACTCAGAATATCAGATTTTAAACTTAAATTATAAAATTAAAGATTTCGCTTAGAATTTCCTCTGAAGGAATTTGATTTTGCTGTGTATTTACTTTGAATTTTCGACGATTCAGTGGCTGTAACTTGGATCCAGCGGTCGACCAAATGGTGAAACTTTTGAATCGATTCACTTGAACGATCGATCAAGCGGGAGGCAACACTTCGAAAGAGCACGGGAAAATCGACATGAAACACGAGAATTCAAAGAAAGCGAACCTTTGTTGATAGTAGAATTGAGAAACCTTTTCTACGGTCTCACAAAAATATTAATTCGACCCCTGCAGGTCGATTTTCAATCTTGAGGCATTCGCTCCGCCTTTATCTCATCTTCAATCTTATTTGCCGCTTACGAATTCTTACTTGTACTTCATTTTTATATCTGCCTACTAACTATAGAATTCAATGATATAAAATAAAAGAAAAATGTTTGTTTTCATTGTAGTTTAAGCCTCAAATTAAATAGTTTCAATGTGTATATGAGAAAAGTTGCATTTGGAAAGTTTTGATTCTAGTATTATTAATGATTTTCATTATTTTATGGGCAAATTATATTGCAATTTCAACAACTATATTGCATATATCACGCTTTTTTATCGTTATCAAAATGCATACAGTTACACGACTTTTCACTTTAATCAGCAACAAATCCGAAAAACTTTATTAGTCAAGTGATTTGTGAAAAATACACACACATATATATACTAGAACAAATAGAAGCACTAGATATCTATTCAAACTAAAAATGAATAAAATATTGTATATATTTTTTTAGAATTTGGTATATATTTTTATTTAAAAAAAAAACTATTTATTAATCTTATATCATAGTATCTTTAAAACAATATTCTCGAGAATCAGATTTTTTAAGATTAATATTCTTTTTCTATTTTCATCATTATCTGAAAAATCAATTCAGTACAATTTTTTTTTAATAAGAAAGATTTGAATATAATAATATAAAGTAATTGAATATGATAATATAAAGTAATAGGCCTTTGCATCTCAAAATTTATTTGTGCGCATGCGTTACCATCAGCCATCTTTATCGTACAGTTTTTGATAAGCAACCACGATAAAGTGCCCGTACATAAAAAATAAAAATAAAACAATTTTTGTTGAGGCATTTTCACTGTAAAAAATTGAAAGAAAAGAAAGTAATAAATCATATAATTGAAAAAACTTTTTTTACATTTCATTTTAATTATGTTGACTGTACGAAAAGGAACAACAAAACGGTGTTGTTATGGAGTATGTAAAAGTGATACACGGCTAAAATCATTCAAAGACAATACATATTTTTTTATAAATTTTCCAAAGCCTCGTCTGGATTATTGATATTATACTAAACTTTGATTATTACAATCACGATTTTCCATATCACTGTCAGCGTTATCGTCTTCTATGAATGATGTCACAAGATAATGATACATAGATCCATAGCTGAAGTTCATAAGCACTTTGTCAAAGAGGAATGGCTGCCAAGAGTCAGGATAATTTATTATTTTATTTTGCATATTTTTTTGGATTTTAATAACGTGACCTCAAGACATTTGACCATTTCCCTTTATCAACTGTTTGATCTATAGGTACATTATTCCTAATTGCATTTTTGACTCTGTAAATTTAATATTTTTTTTATATATTCTCTCGTCATTAAAATTTTATTTATAATAAAAATACAAAAGATATTCAATATCTTATTTACATTTTCTTATCAATAATGCCATATGTTATCTCAAAATATTAATGACTTATTTTAATAATTATATTTTTATGAGTCACATTCATGTTAGAACTGCTTGACTAAATTATATTAAACATGAAATTGTTAATATTACTTTGTATAAATAGTAAGTAAATATTGATACCTAACCTCTATATCATTTTTTTTTTTGTGGACGTCCATGACATTTTAGCCATCTTTTAATTGCTCACAATTATGAGCTTCAATTGAATCATAAATAAGTGAAGCACCATCGATGGTTTCTTCCAATAATTTATTTGATTATGGTGATAGTATTCCTTTTCCAGCCATTGTTCATTAAAACTTTACGAATCTTTTGAATTCCCACCATTTCAGCATGGCGGCTACGCATGCGCTCGTCTTCTGATGAAAAGGTCTATTGAATATGATAATAAAAAAGTAATACACCAACCTATTACTGTACAGTTTAAGCGAATTAACCCTTTAATTCGTCAGCAGATATTCATGGCCATATTTTTAAAAAGGTATACGCCATCTTTTTACATGATATAAAATATAATAAATAATAAAATAAATGTCGAATATACTTTTCCTATGAATTAATAAAATTATTGTCAGCTCACAGTCACCTTAACTATAGACATTGCCACTTAAATATCATTGATTAAACAACAAGTTTAGTAACTCCCCCTATTTTTCACGAAAACCATCGTTTACAATAATTTTTCAAGTATTATATTGGTTTAACAAATTTAAATTTTATCCTTTTTTATTAACACTGTATTATTTGAATTACTCACTAATCACAAACTAGAATTTTATGTGCGGCGAACAATATACACCGCAAGGAAATCAATTCATATTTCTATTTTAAAAAAGCTTTTAATGTCTCTAAAGTAGCTATTTACGAATTTTTAAATTCAACGCTACGAAAATTGAATTTTTTTCCAAAAAAGAATTTCCTATGTAATATTTGACATATGAAATTATTTTTGACACTCGGTCATCTTTTTCAGCTTAAAAAACTGCCTCAAACATTGTAAAGCAAATTAAAATTAAACAACATGTTCGATAGATATTGTAGTTCAAAAATTAAACTAAGAACGTTTTATTCAAGTAAATCTAAATGTTTGAACTCGCAGAGCTGAAAACGTATTAAAATTATATTTTGGAGCTGCTGTATAAGCGGAAGCCTTAAAAAACATAAAATAAACTTTTTGAGTTCAAACTCAATAATTTACTGTTTGGTATATTTTCGAAAATTTTGAGTCTGAAGGTAGCAAAAAGTTTTAAAAATGGTTTACAAGGTCAACTGTTTTTCGAAAAGCTTAGAGATAAATCTTTGAACCTTGAGACAACCGTGTATTTGATATCGAGGATCTCAAAAATACGTCGATAAATATCATAGCGTGAACTTTTCGATAACCGCTCTAGACTTATGGAGTACAGTCAAGGGCCAGGTTTCTCGAGGCCATGATTGCGTGCAAGTCCGCTTCACTACAAATGCCTACAAATTAGTCACTTCCCACGTTTTTCGACGTAGATCTCGTGAAGCGTGTTTCTGTGAAACGAAAAAAGTATTTAGAAAATGAGCACTGGCGAGCTATAGCTGTGTTATACTACGATTTTAAGAGGTTTAATAATGTAGCACCATCTCGAGCTACTGTGTTGCAACGACTTAGAGAATTTCGTAATGAACGCAACTCACTTCACGATGAAGAATATAAGGCCTGTTCAACATTCACTCCAGATAATATCCCCCGCGTTCATAAAATGATGAAAAATGATAATCGATTCAGAATACTATTGGGATTGCATCCGCAGAGGTGTATAAGATCTTGCATGATGAATTAACATTAAAAAGTCCTTTCTCGTTGGGCTCTACATCATCATATACAATACCAAAAATCGTACCATGTAAGGATCAGCCAATAGATATAAAAATTTGTCGGTTCATCCAACACAAATCATGGTGAAAAAAGAATGTGCATTAAAAAAACTTATGCATACCGTGTTTTTCAGAATTACACGCTTTGTCAAAGCTATTAAATTAAAAGGATAGAAAACGGTCATGGCGGCCTGGTACACAAAACATTGCTTGTCAAAAGTTCTCCCGACGACGCATCGTCTCATACGGCTGCGCTCACTGTCAACTTTTTGAAGGAAAATAACATTACAGTCTTAGAGAACCCGCCTTACTCACTGGATCTTGCAATATACAGTTATCTGGAATTTTTCAATTTAAAAAAAATTGAGTATTTCGTTTGTGGAAAATTCGTCTACAGAAGTGTATTGGCGCTAAAGAAGACTATTTTGAACACACCGCGTAAATCAGGTGTGTCTTGCTCATATAGTTTTCCTGCACTTCAATAATTTGGAGTGACCTTCGCAGGGATGCATGCAGGGCCAACCGTTTTACAGATTTTATTCTATAGAATTTTCGAGGAGCAAACGAGCATACCAGCCACAAAAGCTTAGGTAGCCACCGCCGCCATGAAAACTTGCACCACCAGAGATCACTTCTCTAGGGTTGCCGAATGCAAAGTGTATTGCCTAATTCTTGATTAGAAATAGGATAAAGTATAAAATGGACTGATGAAGGGATGAATGGTATGATGAACCGCGGATAGGGTGGGCAATGAATGAAAGAGGGGGCCAACAAAACTCTCAATCGTAGGATGAACCGCAACATAGGAAGCTGCTTCACATCTGTATTATGTGAAAGTGTGGTATCTCACAATTTGAACCGGCGAATTTTCGTGCTGCTACCAAGTTGACCACATTATGACTCTACCACATGTGTATTGGTGTATATTGAACTGAAGCTGATGAAGTATTATTTCATGTTGTTGTAGGGTTACATTTTTATGCCCCCGCCTCTTAAGCATACACTATCACAATATTTTTCTTTCAAAAGAAAGGGCTTGGATCTTGCACCCTCCACGTTGACCCGTTGTGGGTCGGGGACTGCTAAGACCTTTTGTCGTCCATACGATGACAAAGGCCTATACTGACTCACAATTTAATATGCTTTCCAAAACGTGATCGTCTGCCTCTGTACGTACATCAAATCGCAACTTTTTTCAAACTCGAATTTTAAAATATTTTTATTCCCTAAGTCTATTACAGTAACACTTAAAAAACCGTCTTAGTTTTTTTTTTTTGCTCATTTACACTTTACCACTCGTTTGGACGACTGTTTTCCCTCAAAAAGAATATGTTAGAAATTTTAGGATAAATTTTCTAATTCTATCGTATGTAATCAAAATTAATAAAAAACTATTCCCGAATAAAATAGCCCGGAAAGAGATCGAACTGGTTATGCCCATAAATGTTTGTCTTATAAATATTCGGAAATTGTATAATGTTCTTTACTACTGAGTATTTGCATAATAATGCTCTTTAAATTTAAATTTATTTTAGGGTAAGTTTTCTATATACACAAGGACCAGTCGCCATTCGTCGAGTACATTTGAAAAAAAAAAGGATAAGATAGACAAACAGACTTGGGAGAGATCATATTTTTTCATTGTATGTACGGAACCCTTAAGTCATCTTGAAATATAATACTTAATTATTCGTACACTAGCTGGCCTCGTAGACCCTTCCCGTTAGGTAGCGTGACCGTATAGTATTATATGTCCGCATTTTTACCTACGTAGGAATATAATGAATTCCTTCGTATTGTACATTATTCCGCATGCGATAGTGTTATCTTTCTATACGTAAAAGTATCATTTGAATCGATTTGGTACTACAAATATTTGCTATAACTTTGTATTTCCTTGAAGTGACTTTCAATGTTTAAAACAGGTTTGTTTTGTGTGTGATGGTCAATACGCACCTCCGCTTGCATCGATTAAACTTATTCCAATTATTGCGTTAGTGTGGTTTCCTTTATTTTTTTATATAAACACCTACATCTTCTAACATAATATTCAACAATGAAATGTAATAGATAACCATTTTCAAGATGCGAAGCGTCTCTTGGCAAAATTCATCAAACTGGTCAGTGATTTAATGATGAAAAGGTGTCAAACATTCAGATACCATATGTCCTTTTTATTTTTTTGAACCTTTTTCCACAGCTCCTCCCTCTAAACAGGTTTGCATTAGTAGCGGCTGTCCCGTTACGGCTCCCGCGATCGTTTCCGCCGCCAGTATCGTGCCTCCGATCACACTCTCGCTCTAATTTGTTCCAGTTTCGTTTCGTTCTGAAATAGAATGAACAATAACGGTTCTTAATAATAATTCTTCCCTAAGCAACCAACTAAATTAATCAGAGAAGACTAAAATTTTCAGCAAAATTGGTTGAACTATAATGATTTGAATAATTTACATTGAATAAAGAGTCAAATTATTTAATTTATTTGACAATCTTAACCATGGAACCGTAAATATAATGTAACCTACATCTGTTTACTTAGATTAAATCATTTCTATGCCCAATTTATTGAAATCGTCAAAATTATAAGCGTGCTTATGAATGTCATAGAAAATTAAGCATACAACCACAAGCCTTACCTTTTTATCTCTCTTTCTCTCCTTCTCTGTGCCTGAAATATTCAATGAGCTCTAAAATATGTATCCTGTGTTTTTTACTGATTTCCAGTTCTTTCTATGCTAAAGTTTATCGAAATCGCTTCAAATATAAGGGTTTCAATAATCTTTACAGGACCCAAAAAAATATATTTTATGGTATTTCATAATATTTCACCTGTAACAACTCCAATTTTATTGATTTCAATTGAACTATATTGGATATTAGCAATTCTCACAAAATCCTAAGAATGTATCGTAAATCCTTCCATTGGCTTCATACTATTTTCATATGTTTACGCCATCTTCCCCCCTTCAATATTATAGTTTGTCTTCCATAGACAAAAGACAACTAACAGACGCGGGGCGGGAAGGAGATGTGCGCGAGACGTCAAACAGACTCGCTTGCGGGCGGATTGGAGATACTTTGCTCACGCGCAGACGAGTGAAAACCAAATTAAGGATTAAAGGTGAAATAACGATAACGAGCTACGTAAACATAAACGGTCAAGAGCGACAACATTTTGTTTTTATTTTACAAATATTATAGTGTTTAATTTGGATTACGCAAAGCGAGCGGTTTATTTTTTGCTTAATATAAGGCGGGCATATTATTAGATCTAATATTACGATTATAATTAGGTTAAACGGATTTTCTTAGATATGCTATTTATGATTAGTTTAAGCGGATTTTCAATAGTTAGACATTATATTTTAATTATATATTTTGCATTATATATTTTGTTCGGGATAAGTTCATATTAATTTACGGACAATTTCTTTAGGTATTTTTTGTTTGAAACATTTTCCCTTTAATATTTATCATAGTGGTTAGTAGTTTGCGTACATTTCAATTGGAGTTTAAGAATTAGAATTTAAGAAGAGTTTTCAGCGAGACAAATGAACATTAATTGGTTTTATATACATAAATGCATAACGAACTCGTATTCGACTACTTGGAATTCATTGACTTACTTAAGTTAAGAATTCATCCGTTAATTCGCTCGTGGTCAGAGTTTTAACCCGATCGATAGCTTTCCGTTTGAAAGCACATTTTAAGTAAAATACTTAGCGAACTCTATCCCATTTCAAATAACTTAAGTTGCTGAGAATATTATAAAGAGTCAAAGTTCTCTATAACGCTTTTAGTACGAAATAACGAAATTCTATTTCAGAACTTATTCAAGGCTACGCAAACAGATTAAAATAATGTGGAAGTATTTAAATTATTTTACGTCATAGCTATTTAAAGTGTCTAAAATTTTAGAAAGTATAATTTATATTTTAATTTTATAATAAAAAAAATGAAATGTATGCAATAATCCGTGTTACGAAACACTAGTTTAATAAAAATATCTATATTACTTGAACTCAACTAGGACGATAGACCACGGTTTTAGAGCTTCGCGTTTGAATAAATATCGTATTAGGATAAAAAAGCATTGTAAAATGAAAAGACTTTTAAGTATCTTCAATTCATATGTGTCGGTCTGAATTGATTAAACAGTTTTAATTGGAGTCAAACTAAACTACTTGCGTTATGCCTCGGAGAGACATTACGCCTTTGTATTCTATCAGTACATCATCTTATCGGTGACAAGTGTCTTTTAGGGCTTCAAACCCACCTTGGAACAATGTGAAAAACTCAAGATCCAAACTCCTCAATCTGAAACAAAAATATTGAGAAAGAGTGCGAGCTTCAGCAGTGGGATTATAAAAACTTGATTGAAATGAAATATTTAAAAAATACACCTCAAAATTCAAGTGTAGTGACTGTCTTCCAAGTAATTACACACGCATTAAGAAATTAAGAACAGACAACTCGTAACACGTAATCAAGAAGAAAAAAATTCTTATCTATAAATCTATTTTAAATTAACGGAGAGTCAACCGCCAGCTTGTTTCAAACGGAACAAGTTCATGGAGCAAGTCCTTTTCTGGAGTCTTAAAATTAAGACAAAATATCATACATATTTATGGCATATAGTTTATATCATTTTTGAAAGTCAAAGGGCCTTCAAACCACCAGAGAGTAGGCTGATAATAATCGCCACCGATAGACAGCCACCAGAAAGTAGGAAGGTAATCACCGCCACCCATGGACAGTCGAAAACACAGAAGAGATACCGGTACGTTGCCAACCTCTTGGGAAGGAATTGTATATCTAATGGAGGGGGACGGACAAAAGGTGGGTTCGTGGAGGGGTGTGTGGTGATGGAAGGAAGAATGGGCCATGGAGGTAGTCGTAAAGTGGGCTATAATATCGTACATTTTTAAATTAATATGTCGACTGAGAGTGTGTAACCATGACGCGAGCGAAGTACAATGCCACCCACTGATTTAACTTTCAGACGACTATTTTCAACATTCAGTTGGGTTAAATCATCAAGCTAACTTTCGTCCGCAAATCCATACAAATGAAGATGAAATGTATTTCTACATCTTTTGTATTGATAGATGACACTATTCACCAATATTCCAATCCCGTCCCCGGTCTTAATTTCGATTCTAGTCTCAATCTAAATCTGGATTCCGATTCCGCTCGCTATCTCGATCCCTCGGCTTTACTTTCGACTCTATTCGTATCAAGTTATCCCATTTTTAATAATTTTTAATTTTCACGCAATTTCCCAAAATATTACTAGTAGATAGAAATAGTCTTAGGGTAAACCAATCAACTGGCCGAAGTATTTTAAGACGTTCCTAACATCGCCTCGGACAAACAAACAGATAAATGACAGATAGACAAAATATTTAAAAAATAGTTTAGATTAGTGTGGTGTACATTGTACTCTATGGATTGAAAAAACGCAATTATCATAAAATTACTGACAAATTCTTTAATGTTATATATTCAAAGAAATATCAAATTTAATAAAAGTTAACGTAAAAAAAAAACACTGTATTTTACGTATTTTGCATTCATGCATATTACATATTTCAATGACGTATTGACCACATCATGTTTCAAATTAATTTAACTCAATTAGAACTACTGTCCTTAAAATAAAATAATCTATCAACATAAATTTTTAGTCTGATAAAATATACAATTATTATCATAAATTAGCCAAATAGGCCAAGTGTTACTACGACTTTAATCAGAGACAGCCCTTCTAACATTTTGATGTCAGTTACAGGTTTTAATATAACTTTAATCTCTTTAACTGAGTAATAATTGTTTCTGTTCTGACTAAAAACGATATAGAAGAGTTAAAAAATAATTCAGCTCCAACAGTGGTTCTAGAACTTTAATGAACGATGTTAGACAGAATTTAGAATTAGTATAGTTAAGATGTCATATCTTCAACCTGTTTGTAGCACCTAAATCTACACAACGGTGATCGCTGACTCTCGTAAACACATGTTGTTTTGTAGTTGTTGCCTTGAAGTGTCTTATATATTTTTAGGTATTATATTGGCTGTATGGTACAGACACGGGTTGTAAGACTGAGTTTGTCAAGAGTGTAGTAACACAAGATACTAAACGTGTTGAACTACTCATTTGTACAGTTTTAAGCTGTAACGTTTATGTCATTAATGCTCATTGTGTTAGGCAGATACTCTTTAAAGGCAATGTTAAAGTGATAGTTAGATAGACAAAACATGTATGGATGGATGTTAATACTCAGAGCCAAAGTCTTTGGAAAGTTACGGATTGTGTTATATTATATAAAAACCTTTTTACGAACTGGAGAAAATATTTTACCTAGTGTTATTAATTTACATTAAAATGAAATGATTACAAACTTGGAGTAAACAAAAAAAAACTGATCCAGTGAAAAAAAAGATTTAGCAGGAATTTACTGGATTCGGTTAATAATGATACGAATGACACAAATAAATCATATAGTTGTAGTTATATCCGATTAGATTCTGTTGTGCCAGCTATTAGAAAAAATAAAGAAGATCTGTTACAAAATAAAAATACAAATAGTCATGAGTAATTTTGGTCAAGTTCGAGTGGAGACACAATAGGTTTCAGTGGATCAAGAACAAGAAGAAACTCAAGTAAACCTCAATTTCTTCGATTTCATATCACTTAGAAAGCCAGAAAATGATAACAAAAAGGAAGAAAAATTTAGTGATATTGATAAAATTACAACACTAACAAAAAAATTAAAAAGGTGGTCTACAGAAAACAATATTACCCACGCCGCTTTAAAATAGTTGCTGTCGATTTTGAATGAAATACATGTTAGTACTAGATTATTGCTTCCGAACGATCCTCGAACAGTTTTGCCGACTCCAAAAGAAATTGGTATTAAAAATATCGAAAGAGGACAATAATGGCACCATGGTATAATTGAACCTTTAATACAATTTCTTAAGGATTTCGTGTCCATTCACAATACTATTCATATAGGCTTTAATTTTGACGATCTACAAATATTTAAGAGTAAAGACAAAAAGGAGTTTTGGCCAATATTAGCTAATGTGAATGAGAATATATTCACGATTAGTATGTACTATGGTAGAAGTCAAAAAGATTAGAATAATATTTAAAAGATTATGTACCTGTGATAAAATCGTTTCTTTTTAACGGAATAATTACAAATGAGAAACTTGTTTTTATAAAAATCAAATGTTTTATTTGTGATTTGTATTTTCACATATAAGTTTTCTTTTGTTTGGCTAATCAAGTCTTCTTTTTATTTTATACGCAAGTTACTGTTATTATTATGCAAGGTACCTTACTCTTCTTAAAAGTTGGGTTACTGGTAAAAACTAGCCAAGTCAAATGTTGAATTTCAATTTAATATTTGATTTACAAATAAATTTCGGCATTATGTAACCTATTTATCTCTGAATTATTTTGTTAGTGAAATCGACAAACTAACTTATTCTTAATATTGAACTTGGTTGTCATTTTCACATTTATGTTTTCGATGGGATATACAACAATCGGACACTCATAAAAAGACGCTCTACAGAACATAAGCCATTCGTAAGTTTTTAGTATACCTACCAAAACATTGTATTTTTTTTTGGGATTTTTCTATACTTCTAGTTTTTTACTATTTCGTTGACGGACGCTAATCCAGTCAGTTTGTAAAATTCTTAGCCAGTTGTATTGTCTTGACTATAGTAAGTGTAATCATTTAAGCGTATTATTGCACTGTTAAGTGTACTAAAGACTGCACAATATTCTTGACTAAAGATGAAGTATCTCAAAATGTGTAATAGATGACTTAAGTGAACACATACAGCTTTATTGTAATATCGCCATTGCTTTGGTGAACAAACCTTTAAATTGACTGGTTTAATCAATATTTGAGAAAAAAATACCCCATTATTTATGTTACTTTTTTCATTTCATTGATGCCACTGGCCAAGAAGCAATAAAAGAAAAATGTACGAATTTGAGGTGTCTATTTGGATCTTCATAAGTTTTATTTGAAATCTTTAATAAATCCTGGGTGCGTTAAAAATTGAAATGGAAAACATGGCATAAGTTTATAGTAAAATCACAACGGCAGATTGTTTTCACTTCCCTAATAAAAATAACTTGAATACTATACTCCTGTCATTATATCTCACCATTCGGTGAGCAGTGCTGATTTTATGTTATTATTATATGGTTGATAAAGGATTTTGAACACAAAAAATATACAATTGGGTCATAATGTACTCAGGAAAGGGTAAGACGCTCACTAGAGATTCTTATAAATAATCATTACGCATCAAAGTGTCAAACTTTTATTTATTCTTAGCCGACGTTTTTCTATAACCCATGGTGATAACTAAACCATCTGCAACCACATCTGCAAACACTCTTGCGCAGGTGCTTTGATACCCTTATGCCAGTACTCTACAGGCTTTCCATAACCTTTACCTGTAAATCGTGTGCCTCCTTCGTGGTTAGAAGTGAGTTAGAGCACTCTACATCTCTACTATTACAGGTATTCATAACACTTTAATACTCGAAGGGAATCAATATACGAAATGGTATACAGTTTTTTCTAATGCTAAAGTAATATTTGGGAGCCACTTGCGTCAGAATTATACTAATGTGCGACAGATTCTATCATAGCTTTCAACTGCGATTAATCAGGGTGAAATTATTAGTTTCTTCCAGACCAGCAGCATAATGAATTCTGTCACACAGGTGATGCTTTGACATCTCACTAGAGGAAAAGAGGACTTATAATGGAATATGACCATACCAATGTAACATAAAACCTAGAAATGCATTACTTCAGTTTTACAACCCCATAAAGCCGTAATTGCGGACTAAATTGCTTTGTTGTAACATTTTAATGTTTCTGAATAAGTTGTAAGTTGAAAATTTTAGTAGACTAAAATTTTTAATTTACAACTGAATCTGAAATTATCAGATCGTAAGAAAAAGATGTAATGTCTTTTTACGTAAAGAAACGCATTACCTTATTAAAGTTTTATTCCAACTCAATGTACATGGGTAAATGTGAAAGTCCTTAGAAAATCAAAAAGTGAGTAAACCAGTAAGTTAATTTTTTTTTTTATATTTTAGAATAGTATCTGTTGAGATCAATACGTGCTGGACGTGAGTCAGTATTTCTATACCTAACGTCCCCAAATTGTTAGTTATTTGTCAGCAGTATGTGGCAAGATGTTATCATGATGAAAGAGAATCCTACTACGAGGTTTTTTTCAGAACTTTTGCCAGAACTTTTTCCAAAACAAGAAGCAAACAATTGTTAATGTACTAGTTTGTAGTGACTGTTTTTATCTTCTAAAACAATTGTTGCGTAGTAAACTTATCATTACGAAAAAAGAGACCACCCACCGACGTTTCGACCTTGTTTTACTTTAGCAAGCAACTCTTCGATAGGAATCAGTCATTGAACAGACTGTCTTTTGGTTTTGTAATCGCAACGATTAATCCAGCTTTATTCACCTGCATTCTTTCAAATTCAGCATTTGAGTCGCCACTGGTAAATCTTTGTATCATTTTGCAGCACCAATTAACACGAAGGAGTTTTTGAGCTTCGGTCAAATTATGACGTAATCCACCGAGTACAAAGCTTTTTGACCGCTAAGTGTTGATAAAGGATTTCGTGCACTTAACTCATACCAATGCCTAAGCTTATCCAAATCTGCTGGTAGGTATGACTCTTTTATCAGGCTCTGCCATGAGCCTCGCAGCACTGATGTTGTCTTCTGTCGTTGCCATAGAAAAACGTCCTTCACGTAGGTTGTCAGTCAGATTAGTGCGACGACGTTTGAATTCGTTAAAGCAGTTGTAAACAATGGCAAGGAATGGAGCTATATCATGAAAGGTCAACTGTTATAACTTTCTTGTTAGATTAAATGGCAACAGAAATCATAGAAAATCATTGCACGAAAATTTTCTCACGTTAAATTCATTTTGACATTAGACAAGCAAAGCAATTTTGTTTTCGTTGCCAAATCGTAAAAACAAATGACAGATGAATTCAATGTACAGAATAAAGTTGGCAAAGAGGACCAATTTTAAAATTCAAATCTGTTTTTTTTATCGTACTTTTTCTAAGTGGCCAGTTCTAAAAATTTTAAGTACCACCAATCTTCTTCTATCTATCTACATATATGTATATAAACAAAGTTTATTTTCTTTGTTCGAGGTAAACTCAAAAACTACAGAACCGATCGGCGTGGGACCACGACCATTCGACGCGGAATTAATTGTAGGTGGTTTTAGGCTATCTATATTTTTTTTATTTCGTCAACCCTTTGCCACTTTTTTTCAATTTATTTGTGTAATCCGCTTTCGCGCGACACTGTTTTCTGGCTCATAACAGAGAAAAATAATTTGACATAACCTCTATATTTCTATAAGTTGCCATAGAAACAACTCTAATCATTTGATTTTTAAAATATAACCTAAATATTTGATTGATTGAAAGCTTAGAATAAGCTAAAAGGATTAAAGATGTCAAGTTAAGAAAGTATTGAAAGTTTTGTTTGTGTGCTGATCATGTGTTTGGATATGATAATTGGTCACATGAGATTAAATCTCACACTATGGGTAAGTTATATTTTTTAAACTGATATAGAAAATAATCTGATTGAACTTTTCGATAAAATTTTAGTTTTGTAATTTCTTGATATTATGAATTATTTATAAATTATTATAAAACAGAAAATAAATCAAGAAGGTGTTACATTAGATGCAATACAATAGTTAGAGTTTCTTTAAAAGATGAAAGATTCCACGAAGGGATCGGCTGCTACGAAGATATTGATAATGAAAGCGAAGTCGGTTTTGCAGAAATTAGAAAGGTAAATTTATAATGCATATATATTATTATTATTATATAATTACATAATAATAAAAACTAGTATACCATAATTATGGAACCTTATTATTAATAAATGATTTCCGATTTATTTAGAAATCATTAACTGATGGAATTTTCAATACTCTACTCTTTTTTGAAGAGATTAAATCTTATTTAGAACGAAAAAATAACGAAAGAATGTTTCGCTTAATGAAAGTAGAGGAAAAACAAAAAGAATGGAAATTAAAAAGTTAATTTTCTCTTATCAATTAACTATTGTATTATGTTATTTATCTAGAAAATTGCTGAAATAAAAATAATGATATTCTTATCAGGAGAGGCTGAACAGAAGAAAGGAGCAGGACAAGAAGCGGAACCGAAGACAGGGGCTGAAGAAGAGAAGATGGAGACACGAGATGGAGACCAAAAACCGACAAGAAGAAAAGAAAAAAAGATTTATCATAAAATGAATGAAAAAAAGATTGAGAAAATAATAAATAAGAGATTATTTAATACATAAAAAAGGAAGTTGAAAAATAAACAACAAAATATTAGAATAAAATTTCCCACAATGAAATTAAGTTAACAACTTAAGATTGTTTTTTTTTATTTAATTAATTTGAACGAATTTATGGAACGAAAACATTTAATATATACATATATATATATATATATATATATATATATATATACACGTATATTAGGGTGTGCCAAAATTCAATTTCTGTGAAGGACCTTTTAAAACCGAAATTCTGAGTTCCTCTTTTAATAGGAGCTGTATTTGGGCATTTGCTAAGATATTTCGGGGGGAGACAATTTATTTGATTTTAATAAAAATTTTTAACAGGAGTTTTGTTTGGGCATTTCCGCTTAAGTTTTAAAACTTTACCAGAAGTGCCCATCTAAAACTCCTCTTAAAAAAATTTATGAAAATCAAATAAATCGTCTTCTAAAATATTTCAGGAAGTAACTCAAAATTCTGATTTTAGAAGGTCCGTCATGGAAATTGGATTTTGGCACACCCTAATCTATATAAGAGATACCCAGGTATCTATTAACTCATCACGATATCTCTGAAACCATAAGGCGTAGAGACTTGAAATTCGGTTGGTATATTATTTTTGCCGAGTTGAGGTCAGCTAAAAACGGATTTTATGAAATTTCACCCGCAAGGAGGGTTGCGGGGGAGTTAATTAAAAAAAACTTTTAGAAACTTCACATTTTCAAACCATATATTTTATAGGTATGTAAAACTTGGCCAAAAAATTTTTATATATTTTCAATATTGGTAGTACTCGCCTCTCCGGCGTAAGCCTTCCCTAAACCTTTCCACATCTCTTTTCTTCATACCTTCTGCATCCAATTTGACCCACATCTTGTACTAAATAAGTCTCTCCCCCTTTTTGTAGGCCATCCTTCTTTCTTTTTCCATGTTTTGCCAACCATTCTCCTAAGCACTTCATCAAGTACCATTTCAGCAATCTAATTCTCTACCGTACATCTAATATTTTCGTTTTGTTTCTTATGTTTTAATTGCTTGCTTTGTCAGGCAGTTTCAACCAAGCATACCTTTTTTCATTTTACGTTGGCAAACGGCAACTGTAATCTCGTCATCTTCTTTCCTCAAAGACCGCGTCTGGCAGACTAATATTAGACATGGCAGTATTTCTATTTCATATACAACACGTTTACACTCCGGAAATATACCTATTGTGTAAACACATATACGTATGCAGCTGACACACACGCCACACGTCTATTCTGCAGTACTATACCTATACATAGACATACGATTGTAAATAAGCTATAAGATAGTAAATGAATCTAAAGGAACTGTCACTCCTCTACGCCAAGTGTATACTTGGCGTAGAGGAGTGACAGAGAGATGAAAGAGAGTTAATCTTTTATCTTTCATCTGGCTGTCTCAAAAGTGTCGGTCGGACACTTTTTTTCGTGTTGTACCTACCCGCCAATCGCGCGATAAGATACTTCATTCCAATAAATACTAATTATGTATTAAATAAAATTTCGGTATTCATGTCAACTAACAAAGAAAAAGAGTGGGTGCGTAAATTCTGTGTGAATGGTTTCATCTGTCTTAATTATCGGGATCTATTTTACTGACTCCTAAAAATGAGGAGGTTTGCAATTCGACTGTATTTTTGTGTGTGTATGTTGCGCGGTATCTTCATCAATTGTGAGCCGGTTTCATAAAATTATTTTTCTGTACTTTCGTACAGTGTAAATGGGACCATTTCGGGAGTATACACTTTCGTGTATACTCCCGAAATGGTCCCATTGTCACCAAAACAGAATCTGATGATGAAATCTTATTTACTCAATTATTTATTTTTGGATTCGGTGCCAATCAAAGCAAGTTTAACATAACATAAGCAAAATTACAAAGTTATAGTCCAGGTCCACGCCGTAGATTTTCCGTGAAAAGTCGGGATAAAATCATAACAATAGCTTTAACATTTGCTCGGCACTAGACTAATCGAAATACGTATTCGCTTAATTGATTCTACGAATAGTTGTACGAAGCTTTGAGCCAAGATATCTATTGAAACTTTAAGCCCTCATTTTACATCACTAAGGATTGAATGTCGGCATCTTCTTTCTAGTCATTGCCTACATCCTAAGAGAAATCCCTTTCTAAATTTCAGTTTTCTAGGTCCAAAGGTTAGAACCAAACGTTGATAAATCTGTGAGTCAGCCAGGATATATATATAAGTGTGTGTGTGTGTGTGTTGTGTGTATAGCTATTTTAAACATTTATAACACTTTCATGAAATAAACGGAGTTAAAATATTATCCTAAAAAAATAATTCTTTATGGCAGGTACGTCTCCCACGGTTCAGGCTTATGCAAGAAAAGACAAAGAGGTCTGGACATGAATCGCGTTTACAATAAGCGTATATGGAATTCGAATAGCGCGCCCGCGCATCTATTTGTACAATCGTGTTCAGCGGGAAAATGACAGCGGCCGGCAACAGACAAACACCTACGCGTTCTACTCGCTGAATTGCGCAGGCGGACGTCGCGAAAGGCCCTAGGTACTGAATACATACCTACTTAGATATACTATAATATATAATGAATAGGTACTAATACTGAAAGGCGGCTTACTATAGGTCATAGACAATAGAAGATGTGAATGATAGTAGAACTACATTAATGTTAATAAAATCGTGCCTTTTTGAAATTGTACTTTTACATAAATATATAGATACATTTATTCGAATAGAACTCTAAAGATCGATCAATATAAACTTAAAACAAATCAGTCCGAGAGCTCTGTACAAAAACAATTAATCTTAGTTTCCAAAGCATTAGCTTAATGACAATAAGTAGCGCCTGTTTGTTACGAATCAAGGCTGAGGTGCAAAACCGATTGCAGAACTTCAAAAGGTGCTCAAAGTCTGAGATTAGTTTTAGGGTTGGGCATAAGGGCTCAGAATAATTTAACGACTCACTAAAACTTTTGGAGCTAAAATAACAGCTCTCACGATTCATTCTTGTTATCGTATCCATAATTTACTTTATCAAAAAACAAATATCACTGTCGTTTGTCTTTTACAATATTTTAAAAGAGACGTTATTCTTGGAACTACGTGAACGTAAACGTCTTCATTTACAGATTATGCTCAAATAATTAAATAAATAGTTACTGAAATGAAATTTCCAATAAGTGAATAATGTAAACATAGCTATATAAATTTCTATACTGCATTAACAACAATTAATTACAACGTCAATTAATTTAATTTCATTTTAAGCAGAATCATTAATTGATTAAATTTGAAGTATTTTGAATCGGAGTAATCTTTATATTCCATGTATTTTTCTTTTTTATTCTTAATTTAATTTTTGAGTCTAGATAACTCACAAGAATAACTTAGGATATACATAATTAATGTATTACTATGAATACATATTACATTTATTATAATATTGAAGCCCATCTTTCCCCAATCAGATATTCTATTCTTTCCTCACTTGCTCGTTTTCTCCTTTAAATGCCACAAAAAAAGTTAATTAAAAATATATAGACCTTATCATAGTATTAAGAATTAAAGTATTCACAAAAGAGATTTATTATAGTTCGATAAATGAATACAAATTAATTCATCAGAATATAAATTTCCCAACCCTATGTGAGATTTATGAAGTGATACAGCTGTATTGGGTAAGTGGATAAGCAAGTCACTTAGTGACACGATCATTCAATGATATAATTGGATTTAGTGAAATGCTTATACACACAACAAGCACACGCGCGTGGCTTTGTTTGGTAATGATTATCACTAATGATTATATTCATTTATTATCATAATGAGTATTTTCGTAACATATACAGTCTCTTACTACTGATGCAACTGAAAAATAAATGAAAACTGCCTAATTTATGTGTACAAAATGAAAGTCTTAAAGCAAATACAAACAATAACAGAACAAGGAAAAAATAACACTTTTCAAACGGTGTTTTGTTTAATTTTTACACAAGTTTCAAATACGTAAAATATATCTAATCTACAATCTAAACATATTCATTTAAATCTGCCAGTTCCATAACAGAAAGCAGCCATAATACAAGGAGTAACATATCGCAAGATTTACCCACACCCAGATTCATTTCCAGATGTATTTAAATTCCAAAATTTTCACATCGTCATAGGTCCCATATACGATTTAAAATTTAATATCAGCAAAAGTGTGAATAGAATGAATATAGATGAAAGGAAATACTATTACAAAGCTAGAATTTTGAATGATATTTCATTTATAAATATAATTGGTTTCATTTGTTTAACACCACACAAATTTACTCCACAAAACCATCGTTCGAGGTTCCAAGTTTGGCAATTAGTCGCCGAAATTTACTCTGTAAGCCCCAAGAAGGTCGAGGTCGCCTAATTCGGATGGAAGGGGTCGGACCTTTACCCCACCACCTGGTTAAGGAGCTGTTCACATGAATTAAATAACAATAGGTCATTGTGGCTTCTATGTAACGCTCGCGAACGTTAATTGATTCGCCGACCCGGATGTAGGGGTATTAGTCTATTAATTAGATCGTCCCTTTGTTTGTGTTAATTTTGTAATATCTTTCTAATCATCTTCCAGTCTTTGCAATTTTTAGATGTTATTTTATTGCTATTTTTTCAAGCGGTATTAATACCGTTACTGCGTATGAAATGAAAAATAAAGGTAAACATTTACATTTTTATCATTTTATTTACTATCTATTTAACGAATCACAATGATATCAAGTTTACGAAAAATAGTTTTAATCACTATGAATATCATTTTATGGGCGAAAACTGTCTAGTTATAGCAGCAAACAGTTATTTGTTTTCAAATTTGGACAAGGTATGCTCCGAATCATTACTATTTGTTTTGACTTATTGATTGACACAACTAAAAAATTCTAAATATAATATTTGGATAGAACTGCACTTGTATTACTCCTAATAATTACAAAAAATAAAGGAAAACAAAAATATTCAAATAGTTCCCTGGAATTTCGAGGCATTTTTAGTTTCGAAACAAGTATCCCTAATGTGCTCCCTTCGGGTCTTTCGGGGAAGTATAAAATTACAACGCGGGATTGGTTCAGTTAAAATGTGCTCCGGCATCAAACATGCACAACCTGCGGGCGGGCGAGGGCGCGCGATTAACGTTGATGAAGTTTGGGGAGTGTACGTTCATACAATTAGCCCGCAACGAATATCATCAGCGGACTCATCGAGGAAGAATGAAGCGGAATATTTTTTAACTAAACACCAAATAACTATGTCGATACTACGTGGTCAGGAACTTTGATTTCTAACCTGAAAGCGACGGGTCCGCGTGCTGACCAACTGGAAATCAACCATTTAGTTTCTAAACCGATTCAAATTAAACCGCTCGTTTAGTGCCCCGTAGGCCACCTTACGGCGACGATTCTGAAAATTGTTACAGTGTCGATGACAACCATCATTAATAGACAATGCAGTGAAGCAAACGTGGAGAGACCTTAGCCTTCAGGTCCTCAGTCTGAAGTAAAAAGGTTGCGGGAAGACGTGGCTCAGCGGCGAGACGATAAAAACGTGACTCGACATACAAATAAATTAACGGTACACCAAAGTCCAAAACTCTCCGCACCAAGTACAAGGAAATATTTACACCGTCTGAAAAAATATAATTACACTTAAAAAAACCTGTTAAGCTGTTGACCCTGCAGGTCATCCCTAAAACTTCCCGCTATGGTATTTTCGAGGCTTTTATGAGCTATTTCAATTCAAATATATAGTTGCCTCAAAGCCCAAAAAGTTATTTTTAAGCTTATCAAGCTCAAAAATTTTGGAAATCGGCTGAACTTGTAGGCCATTCTTGAAACTTCTTCTTACTTTCGTGCTCAAAGTCTTCAAAAATATACAAAGCGGTAAATTAATAAATTTGAGCTCAAAAGATTGATTTTTATATTATTCCAAGCTCCCCAGTTCAAAAGCATAATTTTAATATGTTTTCAGCTTTTCGAGGTCAAACGCCTAGATTTAATCGTATGTTTATTATTTTAATTAAAATTGTTAATTTTTTTTCATGTTTCAACTTCGATATTTTTCGAATATGTTATTCTATTTTGATCAGCTTTTCGACAATCGACGCAGTTTTCTAATTAGAAAAGGGTGATTAAGTAATATAATAAATATAAAATAATGATTTTTAACGAATTTACCATAATGAAAGATAATATCTAAGACGAACAAAAAATTTTTCACAATTTTTGATTACCTGCTGACCGATGCAAATTATTCATATCTTGATCAGTCACCGAATATTAATATAATAATACGGAATAAATAAATGCAATTATTTATTAATAGAAGGTGAACATTTTATTTTTAAATGTACTAAAACATATCAGTCCTATTGCAAAATGTTGTTGTACATTATGTTTCATTATATATTATATGCTTCATAGCAAAACATTCAAAAATCAGATATTGGATTTAATTTTTTAAACTCAATTATTATATAAAAACTCCTTTGTTAACAATAGATGTGACAACATTTTCATCGTTTTCGTGTTGTCTATGCCACTCTATCTACGAACTCGTTAAAAAGCCAATGGCCTTTGAGAAATAAATGAGTTCTGTTAAGTACCATCCTGCATTTTGAAGTGTCTGACCTTGTGCTTTATTAATGATCTAGCGAAAGCTACTTTTATTGGTAATTCTTTTCTCCCAATTCGCTAAATCAGACGGTGTGAGGTCATTGTAAGGTATGAACACATTTTTGTCGTAGTGAATTATTTTAGCTGCTGAAGATGATGATAGCCTAAGTGAGTTGCCACTAATCTTATATCAATAATGAATCACTGATTAACGTTAACATTTTGTATTAACACAAAATAAAAGTATATCGCATTAGCGGTAAACTTGATTTTCAGAATGATGCCACAGTTTTGACGACAGATTGTGACGCAGTATAAAAGGAAATAAGGCATATCGACATAAAAACACCTTTGAGAAATAATTGATATATTATTTCTCAAAGGTACTTAATTGCCGATGTGCCTCATATTTCTCAATTTTTTTCTTATCCTAGGTATAATAAAAGCTAAGTATTGGGAACTTTTTACATTTGCTTTATTATCATCTTAAACAAAATTTCGCCCCATTGAATGGACAATATTCCAAATTTTTCTCTTATTATCAAACAACAAATTTTAGTATGATGAATAGAAAATTATCGGATTATTTTACTTTTTAATATGAAAAATATTTAACTTTAATGAAAAACAAAATTTGTAAAATTATTTTTTTACATTATGGTGAAACACATTTTGCGTTTTCATACATTTTTTGAAATGAAAGTTAATTTTATGAGTTGCAACGAAAATACCATTTTTATAACTGCTAACTTGTTATCATAAAAAAATATATACTGTGACCGAAATATAACTTTTCAAAAAATTTACTCAATAGCAAGTAGAGAATTTTACTATAACCAACATCCATATCCAAAAATACTTTAGTTGCAATTATAAATATTTTACTCATTGAAATAGAAAAGCATAGAAGTATTCCTACATGAACAAAATGTGCAAACGATATTGGCTTCGCCGCCGCACAGATGTTCACCACGTGATCTTATTCTTTCTCTTTCTGTCGTCAACGAATGCCTTCTTTCTTTCTCTTTCTTTATCTTCGATTAAGAAATAACAGTGTCATTGGAAATTACATCTAAAAAAAGCGATAATAAGGTCCTTTGTAAGAGATTTATTTGTTTTAAAAATATGTCGTATATCCTCATTTACATTTACATGTGCCACGAATGAACATAAATTTATTTGACGTTATAATTCTATACTTTTCTATTTCGATGATTTTACTATTACAAAGAGTTTGTATGTTATTAAAAAGCATTTTTGCTTATAATTTTTTTTATGTTAAATTAATATGTATAACAATATTATGTGCAGCTTTGAGTCGACTGAGCTTTACCACTTACCCCCGCGACTCCCGCGCATGCGTTCGATGCCTGCTATGTACATCCATAATATAGCACTCAGATGCTAAACAATATACCCGCGCTAGTCACGTACATAGTTCATGAATATTGCTATATCCTTGTCTCACGATTTTAATTCTACTTAAGAACCAGGTTTATCATTTTAAAAACATTTCTGTGATGCTTTGAGTTGGATCAATGGATTTTTGGCTCGAAAAATGAAATTTAATTAAAATCTCTTTGTCATGACACTCTAGTTTATTATCAGCCTTCATAAACTAACAGTCAGTTTTATGAGGATTGATAGTCAAATTAAATAATCGTTTAAATATAATTTTAAGTTAATAATCAATTAAGTTTTAATTCCAACGATCGCGTCTGTCCTTGAACGGTGTAAGTCAAACTTTAATCTATATCAAATAACATTTGTACTTATCAGATTACAGCCTTTGGAAGGACTACAAGCTAATCAAATAGACTCAGCATGTAAATAGTCAATTCATTTACATAAAACACTGTACGTAATTAAATAAAACTTGGAAATAACTATTAGTACAGTATCACTGAAGATTAATGAATGCCAAGATATTAATAGGTTTTATCGTTGCTAATCTGATTATAAAATTGAAATGGTAAGAAAAGCAATTTTAGTGGCAAAAATTTAACAGATATGAAATGTGATTATAATGTGGGTAATTATAAGAATATCAACAATGTTTCAATCAATTATATTCCTATTTTTAGTTTTATATGCTATGAAACGATTTTCACTCATTTTCAAATCTTTTACTTCAAAATAACAGAGCTTTCATAAAAACGTTCATTCCCTATCCCAAGAAAACTTTCAATTTTAATTAAAAATAAACATTATCATTATGCTAAAGCTCATCAAAACCATTCGATTAATTTGCACGTACAGGGGAACATCTTGAGAATCATTTCAATTCGGCCTTTGTTGATAACGGTGTTTTCATCTGTTAATATTTTCAAAAAGTATTTAACTTATAAAGATCCTGACAGTTTTTTTGCGTATGTTAATGAGAGCTTATTATAATATAAGCAACTACAATAAATGATAGGGTCTGTGGTAGAAACACCAGCATTAGCTGGATCCCCATCCGAAGATCGTGGGTCCAAACCGAAACACGTACCACAGAGTTTTTTAAACTGAGTGCATGTCTTTATTCAACAATAACATGCATTAACGGTCACAGAAAACCTCATGGAGAAATCACACTAAGCATAGATGACAACCACACATGAAGCATATGAAACTACTTCAGTCCAATTTTAAACCGAGAAGTATCACAATAGAGCAAAGACAAAGAACAGTTTCTGATTATTATTTTAATTCAACTGATCAGACACAGAAAGGAGACCGAAATCGATACTAGAATAGATACCATGCCAGAACTGGAATTGAATTCGATATCGAGATGACAATTAGAAACGAAATTGTGACTGAAGCCCGGAATTAGGAACTAGGCTCGGGAACCGTACTAGGAACAGAACGGAAACTGATATTGAAAATAGATCGATAGTAGGTGGAAACTAGATCGGGTGGAATTCAAAATTCCACCCGATCTAGGATCAAATTCTGAATACAATAGGATTACAAGAAGGTTCTAATGTGTTTCATGTGTAGACATCAAATGTTACGATCATGTAAATGACCTCAACATTGGGTGAAAGATATTAATATTTTTTTGTATTAATTGTAGCAAACCAGATACTTTACCCAATTTCACAAATATTCGTTATAATGGGCATTTAAAAAGGGGGTAATTAAAATTATCGCAACTCCCACTCCGTTTAGACAACAAAGTTCGAGCGATTCCGCTTTAAGTGGAGTTTCCTTTCTCAGTGTATATATTTACACCGCTCATTAGCAAAAACTTGGTTACGGCCCGTCCGAGGAATTGCTTCTGCGAATGCTACTAAAACTTTTGATACCCCGATAAATTCCGTTTTGAACTCGGTGCCCCGGGGGTAACGAGTTTGCAGTTTCTAATTATTTATTATGTTTATTTAGAAAAGATGTTCCGGCGTATCTATTTAATAATAAATCATAATAATAGCTTCACCCTTATCAGAGCCTTTAGACTAAATTTCACTTAAAAATGTTATTATTAAAAACGAATAGGCCGTTAAAAACAATAAGAACTATGTTGTAGGAAAAAAAAACTAGATTTAAATTAACAGCCAGTTAACTGTTAATATTGGTTTGTTAAATTAGATCTAAGTGTAGAATAGAGTGTCTTCAACACAAATATGAAGATGTGATGTCAAGATGCGATTGTCACAAATATGTATTATTATAAATGAATATTAAATATCTTATGATGTATTATTATTCCGCTATCAATACTATATTTTTTTTTATTTTCGAAAGTTGATTATTACCGTTTACCAAATGACTTAAGCGCCATATAAAATGTTATATGCTGATATTATGCATTTAGACGACCGGAATAATTTCGGAATACTTGCTCTTTTTAGTTGAATTTCATATGTGTGTCATGCACAGTAATTAATATAGTTAAGTGTATATTAATTACTGTGAATTATATGCAATCTTTGCTCTTTAAATTATCGCACACTAATTTTTAGCACCGCTAAATAGTTCATTGCGTATTCAGTAGACCTAGTAGGTCTACTTAGTACTTAATAGCGTACCTATTTATTACCTCCACTATCTAAATCTTTATTTAATAAGCAGTGATTACAACACCACAATTACTATATGCAATTAACACATTGCACTGTTTACATCATTACTTACGCTGTCTAGGTCATTGTCTACCAAGTACTACCTCCGCTATATAGTTCATTGCATACTAATTACTACTTTCACTGTTTACATCATTACTTACGCTGTCTAGGTCATTGTCTACCAAGTACTACCTCCGCTATATAGTTCATTGCATACCTTACATTGTCCACATATTACTTACATTCCACTATTATTCCTTCCATTCCTTCATTACCATTACCTATTCATTCCATTCATTGCCTTCACTGTTCATTCCACTGTCCATTGTTTCCTTCATTCCATTATCATTACTTACACTGTCTAGGTCATTGTCTACCAAGTACTACCTCCGCTACATAGTTCATTGCATACTAATTACCGCGTCTGCTATGTACACATTAACACAGCTTAGACTTACTTAATAATTAGTACACTGAGCAGTACACCTGCTTGTTCCTTAACCTATGGTTACTGAATTATTTAAAACTATTACATTTAACTGTAAAACAATGGTATTAGCCAGTGAAATAGGCGACTTTTTTGACTAACTTCAATAGATAAGGACAATAAAGAAATTTAACATTACCAGAAGAATCAATTGTTTCCATTTCACGTCTGAAAATAACTTTTATTAAACCCTAAACACAAAAAGCGAAAGATGTTATAAATTTTACGCTTGTGTCTGTTATTGATTTCACAGCTCTCGAACGAAGGAACACACGTTTTTTTAGTTTTACAATAAATTTTAAATATGAACCACTTAGAGCCTGAATATAAAACACGTTATAAGCAATAATTTAAAAAAATCATGCTGCTCTAATGAACATTAACCATCGTTGACCTTCGGTAGTACACTGCCGGTTACAGGCCTCTTCGATCCAAGATTATCAGTATAATTCTTAGCTTTCAGCATTTTATAGGTCCCGAACACTTTAGGCAAACTGTCACTGAATCTTAGTAGACAACTTATCCACCAAGACTTAAACACGGTTTGTTTTATTGTTCAACAAACTTCAACTCGCTAGACTATTGGGGTATGTAACAATTAGGGATATTGCGAATATTCGCATCCACATCCGTAATTGCGGAGCTTCCGCTTAAATTTGGACATCCGCATCCGCGGATGTCAGCTTTGAAAAAGCCGTATCAGCACGCGTATCCGCGTATGTTAAAAAATCTGCATCCGCAACTTAGTAACAATTACACATTGGAAATAAACATTCCCAAACAATATGCCCGACATTACTGCGATGGGAAACTAATGAGCCGCAGCAGATTCTATATCGTTCCTCTCCGCAACTGCTTGGAATTTTTTTGTGAAAGCTTGTTGTACGATAAGTTATCCAGTACATAAGAGTCACAACATTTTCTCGAGACACACAAAAACGCCAATATATTAATAATAACAGGTCATATTGGGATATAATATAAGAGCAGGTTCATCAATTCGTATAATTTCCAAATAATGCAACAACGAAGTCAAAATAATGCACAATCATCATACGAAACCTGCAAGGACGCGGAGGTATTTCATCGTAGACCCAAAGGGTTGAGGAAGGGAAATGTCATTAATCATCTCCAAGACCCCTTCTCCCTTGTGGACAAACATGTCTGTACAATATGAATACGGGGCCCTATCTCTATACCTGTCGTGCGTATAACACGCCACTTATCTCGTTTAAATAGGGCCCCATGTCGAAACGTTTTCGGGATGAAAGCGATTCTGGTGAAATTTGGATCATATTTGTAGAGAAACTTACAACGATAGAATTTTAGCTTAAGATTGAGATCAAAAAATGTTTCAAATTCCAGTTAAGTTAATAATTTCATGATATTGTATTTCATTTAAAACGATTATGTATTATTTGTTCAAATCTCTGAATAATCATTATCAAAGCGATAAACATAATATTAGGTCGTGATATATTCCAAAAGTCACTGCCGTTTTTCAGAACTGTAAACCCATTTCAATTTTTCTCCAGAACATAATGATTTTAACAAAAAATCGAGAGTAAGTTGTTAACTATTTTATCTACTTCTAGTGATCCGCTCGCTTTTTACGGGTAACAGTAATTATCAATAGTCAAATGAATTCTGTGAATAGATGGGAAAGTCATGTGACGAATTTTTAACAGATATCTATCTATACGTACAATACTTTCCTACAGCCAAATAAAATATTATTTTTTACGGAAAATATGACATAAATTTTCTATTTATTGTGTTGGAGGCATGCTATGGTCGACTTGGTTGCAATGAGGCGGGTTTGAGCGATGTAATACCACATTTTCAAAGAATACAAGCATGAAGTAACAGCTTCCGCTTTTCTGTTCCGTCCAGTGAGTGATACTCCCTTTCTATCACCCCATAATCTTCCATCAGCCCCGTCCGCTCTCCAACGGACTTCTTTTCCATTAACCCAATCCTTCCTTTGTCAGATATCGTATTACTACCCAAGAGCCCACTGACGCATCTTAATTGTCTCCTGGATAAAGCTAAAAAAAATAATAAGAAATATGTAAATTATGTGAATCCAATCGCTACACGGGATCACTCGCTGGACTAATCTGGAGATTTTCTGAAAATTTCATTAAAATCGATCTAACCGTTATGGAGTCTATAGGGAACATACATACACATATCGACTTATATATATATATATATATATATATTATATTGGTACTTACTACCATTTGTAACTTACATAAAACGGTCGGTAGGGCTCTATACAAATTCTCTTCAATACTACATAAAAAGTTTGTTATATGTATTTTTCAATATATTCTTTCATTTTTACCTTTTATTCTATCCACATAATCAATGCCGGGCAAATTATAAAAACGGACTTCTATTGTTTTCAAAAATTTAATCGTGAAAGAAATGACATTTTACTAGTTTTGGAGTGGACATTCGCAATTAGTCGAATAATATAATGATTCCAATGTGTTGTACAACTCAATATTTCATGCAATAAAAACGGTATGTGATTTTTTCAAACAAGAAGTATTTAAGTAAATGACTCTTTATCATTCAGTGATTAGACTACTATGGGAATACAGAAAAGTAAAATGATTTTGTGAGACCTTTATGATTCAAAGACAAAAGCGAAAGTTTCGCCGAGTACATTAGAAACCACTCAACAATTTTAAACGTGTTGGTATCGCAGCTAAAACTAGGCATATTAATAATAAAATTAAAACAATTGCAAAAACATAATGAAAACAACTTGGGATGTCATATAAAATGAAACTGGGGAAATTTAAGGTCGCGAAAGGACTTTCAACCTAAGATAAATAAAAATTAAAATTACTGAATCGTTAATGAAGAAAAATATTCCGCATATTATCATTAACTTAGATTTTAAATATGTAAATTGGGAAGACATTATTAAAGCACTTAAGTTGGTAGAAATGAAAAAAACTACTAATCTGCATGGTTTGCCAATTAAAGTTATAAACCCCATCATTGATTGTATTCTACTACACTTGACATTTATCTTTTATAAGTGCTTAGGGGATGGCGTATTACCTGATTTGATAAAAAAAAGTTATTCCCATGTTCAAAGGCGGAAGTAAATTAGACTCAACTAACTTATTTAACATTAAATATTTTTTTATTGATCCAATATCAACTTCTACCGCATTTTTACAGTAATAAATTAATGACTAAGTAAGCAGTTAGATTTCATACGAAATCTCTCAACAATCAATGATGATGTTGAGCTTCTTCAAACAATTTCAAAACCTTGAAAAGATTAGAAGGATACAATAGGAGTATATTACGAACTCTCTAAGATGTTTGATTGTTTAAATCACGAAACGAAGATCAGGATGCTGATAAGTATATGGGATTATAGACCGTGTACTTGATCTTCTGAAATCATATTTGTTTAACAGAATTCAAAGGACCCATGTCAATGACATGAAATCATGTGGAACCATGGTCTACATAGGGGAGCTACAGGGATCGATCTACGGTCTATTTTTTTCTTTTAGTTTATTTTAATAATTTCCCTGGCTTCATTAAGAATATTCATAAAACAGTACTGTTAGATACTGATTATTTAATGATTGATAGCGATTTAAACTGTTAAATTTTACGTATCGACAGATTTTAGCATTAAAAATGTTTTTTGTTCGTGTTAGTGAGGGCCCTATTTTCAGCGAAAATGCGAATTTGCTCTGGCATCGTAAGCTCCAGGTCTAGGTTTAAGGAATCAATAGATGCGTATGGATAAGACCTATAATAGAGAGAAAAAAAAAATTAAAAATCATAATTTTTCTACTGTTTCATGATTGTCGTTCAATTTTTTTATCATGCACTTGAATATTATGCAACGTAATAGTTCAACGAACATAAAATAGTCAAGACATAATTTTTCACCAAATGTAAAGTACTGACCTTCAGTAAAAATCTGAGCTCAACTATGAATTTGGCTCTACTAAAGGTCTCATAGCTTTTTAACATTGAAAGCATTATCAACTTGAGAGGTGTGGCAACCAATTTTAGATGGAATTATTTTTATCAGATTTCATTTCTTTTTCGTGGGTCCAGTGGATTCTTTAATTTAATGGAGTCCTTTTGTTGAACTACAGCTATTCCTTTTCTCATAACCCATTCTCTATCATTTCCTCTTTTCCATGTTTGTTTGCTTCATCGTATAAGCGATAAATCAGTACGGTACTTAGCTCTTAGCCAATTATATTCGACTACAGCTGCCAGTTGTGCTTTAATACTACTAAAATCAATATTCATGAAAGAAATTCTTTTTAAAATAGTCTACCTTGAAAGTACTACATAAGCCTACCTGCGAGAGAACATCGACGACCCGATATTAATAAGAGCGCTACTTAGCACAGTGTAACCATCGTTTTTTATAGATTGTCATGACATTCGTGACACAGTTTAGTAACTGCTTAAGGAATACGAAAATCCTTTGTTCTACTTTTGATTATACTGGTGCCAGTTCATTTAAAATTATGAAAACTCTGCTTGTTTTTTTTATTGTTCGGATTGCACTCTAGTTTTTCCATATCTGCTATAGAATTATTTACTAGGGCTACTGTGACATAAATTTTAATTGCAAAATGATTTTACTACAAAATTTCCTAAATAAGAGATGAATCAATTAATGCAGGAATGAAAAGAAAGCTACAAACACTTAAAAAGCTTTTTAATCAGCTTAGAACTTTGGAAAGCGATTCCGACTTCCCGATTCGCCCGTGACAAAATTCTTTAATTATGGCTTCATTCGAATTGGCCGGCGCTCTCATTAACCTAAAGCGATTTCTCCCCAAATTATGTCTTCAGTGTTTCAAGTCTGCGGGGAAGTTTTTCATTACTACCGACTCCCTTTGAAAATTCTTCTTTTAACAAGTGGATACATGAGTTGTATGAATTGGGGACTTTATTAAATTCTCGACTTTATATACGACATTTACTTTTATTGTGCTCCGCTTCTGGATTAATTTGAGAACGCACTTCAATTTCCTCCGTAATATATTTAAGATATTGGGAATATATTTGTCTACACTTCCAATGCCATATTCTAATAATAAAATTTCTAAAGTAACAGGATATCCTATAACTCTAGAAATTCTTTTATTAAAATGTCACATTGGAAGTGTTGTTAAATAATAAATAGAATCTCGATTGGTTTTTTAGTGTTTAGATTCAAAGGCTAGAAAACAAATTTATTGAAAAATGTTGAAGATATAAACGTTTCTATGGTTTTATTTCTTTAAATTCAAATGAAGTTATTACAAATTACTTATTAAAAATAATTCCTTAATAAGGCACAATATTTAATTTACTAGGATATGAGAGATATAAAATATTCCATTGTAAATCACTTCAATACATTTAGAGCAAAAATCTTTTATTAACAATAAATCTTCATTTATATCATCATATTTCAATTCGATTACACAATCTATCTTCATAACCATAGAGTTAGTAACATTTTAGACACTCGGCGCATCTGCAACGAGCAATACATATACATACTTTACATAACTAAATGTAAAACAATTGACGAGTGTCAACTCTATCGAATTACTGACATTTTTGGCACCGGAGCGAAACGCTTGGCATAACTACACAAACTAAAAGCAACTTTCCAAGTAATATCAGAGGGCGCGAAAGTTATGTCTTAGCACACCTATTAATAGCAGTGAAATATGAATCTACTGTTGAACAGTTAGAACACAAATTAATTAATTGCCTATCTAGAACATTGCAAGGAGATTATTTGTTCATTACTTTGTAAATTAGTATCCATAAATAATTTACATTTCGAAATAGTATTATCTTTGACCATATATTTTTGGTTACATATTTATTTACTTCGTGTATATAGTCATTGAATCTATTCCCGTCGTAGTCTTTGGTGTTTAGTGACGTATCTGATTTAGACACGTGTAATATCTATAATATCGATACGGACTTATTATTTACTATGGTTCGATCGACTACGGTATAATACAAACAGAAAAACAATATACACCCAGTATATCATACGCATGTAACCAAGATAAATAGCGAAAATTCATGTATTTTATATCATATGAAATCGAATGCGTATGCATTGAAAAACATTAACATGACGTAGGTGTTGATGTTTTGAAGTCTTGATTGTCTATGTCGTTCTAACATACGCATATTTCTTTATCTATTACTTTTGCATTATGGATGTCACGGCAATACATAGTAAAGCTATGATCTGGTTTTATAGAGTTTCTATTTGATTAAGAGCTGTTATAGATTACCAACAAACATGGTCTCACGTCTTCCACTTGCATTTGCATGTGCCTTGTAAGGTCCTATTGGTGGGATGGCTCTCTACTCTTTGCTAGTTACGAGGTCTGTAAATTTTTCAGCCCTAATCATTAGGCCATCCCAATACTTTTTGGGCACTGCGCATCGCTTTTGAGACTTTACTGTGCCTTGTCTGGTAGACATGTTTCATCATAAGGTTTTTGCTCGGCTTGGACAAATGATCCCTCATCGCAGACTGCACGTCACTGACTGACAACTATGAGGCTAACGTTTTTCAATTTTTGAAAATATAACATCAAATGAGCGCATGCAGGCTTATTTATTAAAAAACATATTTTGTAATCGTGTTTTTGAATAATTGTGACAGTCTTTATTGTTTTGTGATTTTCAGTGTTTTTAACAATTTAAAATTATTCTTTTTTTTTCATTTTTTTTATCAATTTTAGCAATTAACACACCTAGGTACCTAGTATGAGCGCACCACAAGCGAATCTAGGCAAAAATTATTATTGAGTTTAGCTTTAATGTAATCATTCTTATTCTTTCCTTTTTTCTCTCTCTCTAAAATATCTTTATAAAGTTACTAGCCATCGTCCGGAATTCCTTTATACTTCATTTCAACCAATCACACCATCGGCCATAATTCTTATCCCGGTCTCACTTTCGATTTCAAGCCCAATTCCGCTCTCAATTTCAATGTCTGCCTCGATCTAAATTCCGATTCTGATGCCACTATCGATTATTATCCCGGTTTAACCCTCGATCCAATTCACATTATACCGTCTCAGAAGGACACGTACTCTCACACGGGAAACACGCCTATGACCTCTAAAATCGTTTTGTACGAAATGATTTTTGTATGAACTTTTAATGCCGATCCCGATCCTACTTGCTATTTCGATCTCGGGCCTGTGTTGATATTCGTCTCAGACTTGTTACCAATAATTAACCGTTTCAAAAAAGTAAGAAATTCGTCTTACATTCACGTTCGTAAAGCGCAGACAAAAGCTAGTCTAAACTAAAACCTAAGTAGTTAACAAATTTTCATCAAAACAAGAAACATGTAAATCTGACCAGAAGTTATCGAGCTAGAAGAGCACTAAAGTATAGACAGAGAGACGTTCCGTTTTATGTGTAAGATTCTGTTCATCGAAATGTTTGTCTTTGTAAAAATTTACTTTGAAAACGATTCAGACTTGTTTTACTTTATTTAATTGTAGCATTATTTTTTCATAAAACTAAACATCGAAGCTATAATATGAGTTTTCTAGCAATATCCAATTAGTATCTTCTTAGATATTATATTAAAATTGTTGACGTTCGTACGTTTTTATCATGAAAATCTGTGTACTTAAATATTATTTTAAACTCAATATCGCAAAATTTTCAAAATCTCAGAAAAATCATATAGTAATCATTAATCATCACCCTAAGTCAAATATTTAAGCTTATTAATCTCAAATCAAAGAATAAGATGCATTCACCACAGTATACTTACAATGTCCATGAAAATAGAATTTTTCATGCAATTATAATTACATTTTCCATTTGTTTTAGAAATAAAATCCTAAAATTCGAACCTTACAAAATATATTTATTTAGAATAAACATTATTAGACAGTAACTTTTTAATTATTTCTAATGCTTTTAACAAGTTCTATTAATCTATTTATTACGATTCAATTTCACAATTTTTCTCTTACCTTATTTTATCATTTATTATCAAAATCCTATTTCCAAACCCGTTGTAGACGTATCTATTTCTAATTATTAACTTTCACATTTACATAGTTTTACTTTTCTTTATTAATGATCCTGGTATTATTTTACAATTTTTTTAAAACCTTGAAATGTATTGAAATTTTATTTTATGTTCGAATACAAAATTAATGATCCATGGATCCATATACTCCCTGCTGCCACATAAATGTCAAAAGTAAGTATATATCTTCCAAAATCCGTCACAACGCGCTCTCAAACATTTCATTATTAATATTTAAAAAATAAATCAATGAAAATGTATTATGTAACGATGTTTTAATACCCACCTTTTAAACATTTTGCTGCTATATTCAAACGCGATTTCGGAATGGGAACCCATCATATGATGTTCAAGTCAGTTCGACCGCAATAAGATTTGCACGCCCTGCGGCCGGGCGAATCCAATTCGCTATTCTGGCAGTGGAACTCAACACTAGGATTTAATGTAGAATTAGGAAACACAGTTAGAGAACCTAAGTGTGAAACCTTAATCCAAATTGGATGACTGGCAGAATAGGAGATTAACAATTTACAGTCAAATCACAATCACTCGGCGTCGGAGTACCATGCGCCTGCGTCGGTGATTACATCATTGTTGATGTGAAATTGTAATGGTTTATTCGAAATCATGAATTTCGCTCGTATACCTAATTGTAGCGTGTGGTTTTGTTGTTCTCAGTAACAGCCTGTAATATTTTATCTTTCTTACAACTCACTAAGCTAATTGTCGAATTAACATTATCACATAAGTTCAGAAAGTATGAAATTTATGGCTATTTTTAGATGTAAAACATTAAATCTAAAATCATTGCTTGTAATTTTAGTCAAAGTAACTTAATTCAATACGGTTAATTTAATAACTTTTTGACGTGATAACGTCTTATAAATCGATGAACGCCGGCTGCACGCACGAAAAAGCATGACTCATTGTCGCGTTCCGCCTGAGCCGAGGGTGCGAGCGAGAGCGCGGAACAATAAGAGAGGCACGATCGGCCTAAGCGCTCGGCTTGTGACGCATCTATCTCTTTACTGTATAATTTAAGTAAAAAAATATTTGAATTCACGAGTGCAAATAAATGTTAATTTATCCAAAACATTGTCATTTTCAATTAACTCCTTCTTTGTATTATACAAAATAATGATAATTCAGTAATAATAATTCAATTCATAAAAGAATGCAGTTTTTATCAATGTTTTCTTATGACATTGTCACGTAAAATTATCGTCCTTAAACCAACTTTATTTTATAATAACATTTACAAAATTTTCTTAATCGTGTCTTTAAAGAAAACAAAATAATTTGAATGACTATACTGATACAATACATATTGGATATATAATATGAAAGGAAATTTTTGCGAAAGTGCAAACACACTTTCGCAAAAATTTTCTTTCACATGAAGACACTCATAGGGTGTTAAATAACCACTGAAACGCCAAATTAGTACAAGTACAAGTGAAAGCACGAAATCTATTTATAATATTTCTTTTTAACGTCAAATATTAGAAAGAGTTCTTAGATTCTGCTCCTCTCGTTTACATACGGTAGTAAAAGTCGTTCATGGAAATGAGAACATAAAAGTTGAATTATCGACTGCATTTTCAGTGCACTCAATCAGATGCACTGGAAATGCGGTCGAACCCAATAATGATGTTGTTTCAAAGAGGATGTATTCGTTTGACCAGGTGAAAACGGTTTATCTATCTGTGAAATTATGAGTAGACTTAAGTAAGTCTACTCTGTAAATTCATTTGGTCAGTCTACTCATAAATTGGTAAGTACCAATTTATGAGTAGACTGAATGAATTTACAAAGTAGACATATATGATATAAGAAACAAGAGACGACTGTTTCAAAAACCTTACGCGGGTCAAATTGGTGGTATATCAAACAAGAGATAAATTTTAATAAACCGAAATTAGCGAGTTTGCACAAAAATATCGATAGTTGACATTGAAGCAAGAGAACTATGCAAAGATCGTAACACATGAAGGCCTTTCGTCTCGAACTACATTCGAGCCTACAAATGAATTATAGTAACGTGTATTTATCTAACAAAGTTCTGTCCCATTTTCCATTAAACGAAACACGTACACAATTAGTTTTATCGATCAAGGGCTCTATTATGTTGTACAGACGTAATAAAAGTTAACAGCTTACCCTCCCCGCCGCCCTCAGCGCCGCAGGAGACATCCGCCTCGTACTAATACAGACATTCACAAAAACGCCGACGTACACGTTTTTACGGCGCCGGGGGCTAAATTAACGTTCAAACACAACGGCGACGGGCGTTCACGTAAACCGATTCCGTTAAAACGGAATTCGTTAGCGGTCGTCGGCGCCGGCGAGTTGTTTCTCGGGATTTTCACCAACGGATCTTGAAATTTCCGGAAGTTTTTAAGCCGGCGAGTTGTGGATATTTAACGATGATAAGTATTAAACTTTGCCAAGTTGGTATTCAAAGGACGTCTTTTTGGACTTTAATCTGTTAAAATTGGTATATTTTAAACGTCTAAGTACGTATTTACCAGTTTTCAATGTAAACTCGGTCAGTGAAAGGAACCATCACATAATTAAATCTGTAATGTTTAATGCTAAGTCAAATCGTCTGAGATATTATTAGTAATTAATGAAAAACATTTCAGAAATTAAAGTGATCTTTTACCTGTATTTAATTTATTTTTTAAATTAAAAATAATAAGCACTTTTTTATACTTACCTGCTTCATTATTTCTTAATTAATATAATAACCACTAAGTATTTTTGAAGTGAAACTTCTTTTAGGATGATACGAATTGAATTTTATGAAACGAAAATGTATAACCAAAAATAAACAGTTATAAAAGTACATATGTAAAGATTTTAGGCTGTGAGAGAATGAGATAGAATGCATTTCTACATAGTTTCCTTGTTCTTCGTCACCTCTTTATCTGATGGTCCTTAGCGGTCTGCGTCCCCCACTACTCTACCGTCGTGTACGGGCCCGCACACAGACTGCATACCATGGAGACTAGACACCATGCTGTATGATATATATTATATTGAATAGAACAATTTCTGTCTTTCCTGAAATGCTACTTTGTGTAAGAAAAAAATTATCGATCAATCGCACTCTCTCTCTCTCTCTCTCTCTCTCTCTCTCCCTTTACCACCTCCTTAGTATATTCATCACATTCTCTTAAAAATTAATTAGAATATTAAGTTTCACTTCTACCGCGTGTGAACTCACACTCGATTTTTTTCTGGTACCCTTGCTTTATTTTCCTTTTAAATATTTAGTTTTAAATCTAGTTCGCGTTAATTTTCATCTATTCTCATTTTCATACTATCAATCACTCTAAATAATTTAGATTTATAAGTGAAAAGTTTTATAGGCAAGTTTAGATGCGAAGTGATTTCATGTAAGTCGTGAGCGACACGGTCACGTGACGTCTAAGGCTAATTAATATATAGGTATCCTATTATCAGCACTGCATATTGTAATTTGAAGGGGATCTGAACACTTTACCTCTATCCAAATGATTTTCATATTTGGATAGAGGTATTCACCTTCACCTCTAAACGCAATAATTGAATTAGTCTATAATTTTAATTCAAATTTCTGCATGACCTTCGACACATTCGATAGGTCCAGTAACTACTTCAAGCGTGGGCGAATATGTTTAATTTGTTATTTTACGATATGCTATTAATTAATACTGCCATAATGTGAATTGTAATCCTATTATACTGCTTTCTAATATTTTAACAATTATTTTCTTGGTACCCGAAATCAGGTCGGCGAACATTAACATGTACTAGGTATATGTATGCATAAGACTGGCCTAACTTTATAAATTATTTAAAATTTTATTACTAAAATCTCTTCATATAGCATTATTTATGAAAATAGAATTGAAAATATTATATGACACTTAGTTAATCAGATTTTCAGATGAGAAAGCTGTGAAATATTTATGCGACTCTCCCAGGGCTCTAGATAACGTCTAACATTTTTCACTGTAAGTGAGATTGGATCTATCCGTTGTACCCTTCAAGATGAATCGACCATTTTACAATGCAAATTAGAGATGACCTTTGAAAATTTTCTAATTCTTCTTAACGGTTGATATTCTTTAAATGATTCCAAGTGCGTTTCTCGTTTTATGCTACATATCGACAAGTATTTCTGGAGGTTAATCTTCAAACATCGAATTTCATATACATCTCACGGTACGCAAAATTAAATGGGAAATGAAGTCGAGTGTTAAGAGAAAGTGAAGTCATTATTTTGTCTCTCTACACTTTACATACGCACGTCATATATTAAACGAATTTTTCTTCCATCGTTTAATGATAGATGCTTTATATTCAATGCAAGCAAGTTGAGCATTCGATGTATACGGCGTCAAGCGTTACTACCATTGTTACCAATCGTTTAATATAGACTTTTAAAGTTTCAAATTTTCATTATGTAATATATGTTTGCAAAGCGATGTAAATGAATATACATCTGTATATATATATATATATATATATATATGTATATATGTATGTATATATGTATATAAATAAGTGAAATACCACTGACTGACTGATTAATCACGAGATTTCCTAAACTATAGATGCGCTTGATTTGCAATTTGACATTCTTACTCTTTTTGGAACGTAGACGCTCAGTAAGAACGGACTTTATGCAAATGCTATCCAATAAAAATTTTTCATCTACCATCACATATACTCCCCCTGTCTACACGAGTGGAGCGGCGGCCAAAAGCAGCGGAAAAAACTATATACTTGCTTTCAGTATAGATTCTAATAAAATCGTCCATTCGCTCGTCGCGAATCGACACACACTATTCCTATAGGGTTCCTAGCGAAAATTTCAAAAGAGAAACCCTTATAAATTCGCCATGTCCGTCCGTTCGTCCGTCCATATGTTACAGACGTTTTACTCAAAAACTTCAAAATGGATATTGATGAAATTTGGAGTATAAGTGTCTTGTATAAACAGCTAGTTAATTTGGTAGTTAAATAAAAAAAAAATATTTATAGGAAGAACATTCCATACGTGTAACAGAGGTTAAAAAAATTTTTTAGAATATCTTAATGTGTGGTACACATTTTTTTCAATAAATCTAACACTTAAACATAAAAGTAATTTTTATGATTATAATAATCCCTACGAAAGTAAATTGTTCCCCCCCCCCCCTTATCTTTTAAATCGTATATCCAACAAACATGAAAAAAAATAGATGCGAAAAACAAAATAGAATTATCTAAATTATTCTTAAAGTACCTTGTTCGCTGTCAAAAACAGATTTGGTAATGAATACAATTTCTAATGATACTTTATAATATTCACTTAGTTTTCCGAAAGAAAATAGGGCTAATGCACACGATGGAAGGGTTAGCAAAAGGTGCCTCAGCAAAATGAAGGGTCAAATTACGCTCCTATAAACAACGCTTGCATAAATTGATATAGGAATTTTGGTGAAGCGAGGAAGGTAAGTAAAGATTGTGGGAAGTAGAAGGTCTGTAGTCTCTGCCTATCGGTCTGAAATATGGACTCGGGATTGTTTTGATTGAAAATGTTTCAATTGTTGTCTTTGCGAAGAGAAGGATATACCGATAGGTAAAGTCGATGTCCGAAGCCGGCTGAACTTTAGAATTTCACTCCGCAACCACGCAGTAGGCGGAGAACAGATACCCACGGCGACTGATAGGTGGCGAGTGGCGGGCGACTTGGTACATTGTTAAGATAGTATATGTCAACGCACAGCCCGAACTATTGGGTCTAGTTATTAAAATTTGGTAAAGATATTCCTGTTATAAAGCAGGCTAGCAATAAGAAAGGATTTTTAGAAATACAACCTCTAAGAGGGGGAAAATGGTGAATTACTGCTGTGTGGAAAATCGAAACCGTGAAACTACGTGAAGAAGTCGAACTTAAAATTGGTTACTTATAGAAATAAGGAGAAAATACATTCTTTTTCTTAAATTAACTTTGCATGAGGCAAAATAAAGATCGAAATATTGTATGAAAAATTGAAACCGCTTAATCTATTTATGTCAGATTTTGTATTTTAATTTTATCATTACTAATAAAAATAATGACTCGAATCATTTTTGCGGCAGTAGTTTTAGTATAATGAAATAAAGGACAAAGTGCTTCATGGATAATCGAAACCACTTATCTATGTGTGATTTGTTCGCATTTTTTTCGAATAAATGGTTTAGCAATTATTCGGTTACTACGAAATTAGTATCGTACACCAGAAATGGTGATGCAGTAAACGAAAGCTTAAAACCTAAGTTCTCGATATTTTTTTGTAAGTACATCAAAAAATAGTTGCTCTAAAAATATTATCGATTGCATTTATATTATCGATTGCATTTATATTATCGATTGCATTTATATTATCGATTGCATTTATATTATCGATCCTTTAGTTTGGAATAAGTAAGGAGATAAATCCAAGGCTTATATTTTGCTGTGGATTCTCGGATTTCCGTTACGGCGCCGATTCTACGTTCCTGTATAGGATGTTCTGGATTTTGTGCGTATAGTATTGAAAACATAACTATAAATATAGGATGGAACAGATACAGAGGACTCACCTAGGTATCCTCACAATAGGCTTGTGATTTCCCGCACACTTGATCTCTTGTTTTTTCCCATTTTACGTTTTACTTTATTTTCATCAGCTACAACCGTCGATAGAGAACAAACACACATCCAATCCACCTTTTTACTTATTAAGAGCGACGAAAAAGAAAACATATTATATAGATACGTATAATAGAAAATAAAAATACGTCTAACATAAAAATAATATGAGAAATATTAAACATAAAGCTGTACACACCTACATGTTTAATATTTCTTATATGTAACAGCTTTTGTTTATAAGATAAAGTTTTTTTTTTCTATATATATATATATTTAACAGAAATGGGCAGTATTACAAGATTTCAAAACTTTATGGTGTTTCAACATTTTTGTCACCACACATAAAATTAAACGCTGATGATACGATAGTGTTGAATGGAATGACCGTCGCGCGGTAAAGCAAATACATATTTATTTAAATCCTTCTGTACAATAATTCACACGTGTTGTAATTATACTAAACCAGTAAACGATAATGAAAAGACCGGTAAGGGTTGGATTGAAGTTTAAATTGAAGGTTCGATAATGGTATTAATAAAAGGAGGCAAGTATTCCATAATTTAAACATTGTTAATGTATTATTAAAAGGAGGCAAGTATTCCATAATTTAAACATTGTAAATGTATTATTAAAAGGAGGCAAGTATTCCATAATTTAAACATTGTAAATGTATTATTAAAAGGAGGCAAGTATTCCATAATTTAAACATTGTTAATGTATTATTAAAAGGAGGCAAGTATTCCATAATTTAAACATTGAAAATGTATTATTAAAAGGAGGCAAGTATTCCATAATTTAAACATTGTAAATGTATTATTAAAAGGAGGCAAGTATTCCATAATTTAAACATTGTTAATGTTGCTTGAGAAAAATTAAAAACAATAAATAGCTTTCGGCAAACATAGAAATTTATTGGATCTTCATTGAATTATAGCTTAGAAGGAAATCCTATTTTTATTTCCCACTTCATCCTAGTCAAAATTAAAAAGAATAATGTTCTCGTGCATTTTAAACCAACTGTTTAAATTCGGCAATTGCTCATAATGTTTGTATGCTACTAATTCGGATATTTATGCAAAAACAAAACTTTTATTTGGTATGAGTCGTTATAAAACATAAGGTGTTTAAATAACCTTTACGTTTCAATATCTGAGTGACCTACTCACCACGACCATTCATTTTTTCGCATTTATAAGTCCATGTAAAACCCATATAAATAAGAATAAATAGAACATAGTAAACCCTATGAATTTGAAACTCTGCAGATGTGTTTCTTAATCAATGTACGGATAGGTCGTGAAAGGATTTATTGGATTTTATCATTTAAAAGACCAAAACTAATTTTGAATATTTATGTAAACCTAGAGACACGCCCCGCTTCGTACGGGCAGCAGTAACTATTTCTAGTCAGATGACTTATGGTAGACGAATGGGAGCAACAATGTGACGAAGTTTTAACACATATCTATAGGTTCTGTACATTGCTACCCCCAAAAAAGAATGTATTGATTTTTATTAAAGATATGACAAAAATTGCCATTTATTGCGGTAAAGCCAAGCTCTGGTCAATGTGGTTTCACGGATACGGCGAGAATTAAGGCAAACGATGTTCTTGCGTTCTTATTAATGTACCTAAGTATAAAATCAGCGCAACATTTAATTAAAAACCTTTCAAATCGGAATACATAATTATTTGGATTTAACGCTGAATCGGAATCGAGCCCAAATTTAGAATCGAATCTCTTGTATTTGACACAGTTCGATATAGTTTATTCTACGTAACTTTATCAGTATGACAAAAATCATAATATTACACTAGAATTTTACGCTACTGAGATGAGAAATAATATCTTCTATGAGCTCTCGATATATGTTAAACCAACACGTTAAAATAAAAATACAAACGAAGATAAAAATAACTATTTAATCACAATAGTAAAAAAAACAATATTGCAAATATTACGAAAATATTTTAATACAATATCACAAAAAAATGTTTTAAATTGTTAAACATTTAATTGCTTCAAATATATATGTATTTATTGTGATGAAATAATAATTATAATGCTTCTTCAGGTAAAAGGAGACGTACTTTTTTTAGAAGCACGATAAACTCATATTTAAATTAACTTAAGTGTTATGATACTTTGTAATCTGTTGATTAATTTACTTATAGAAAATAAATAACCTAATAAATACAAAGGGAACTTCATTTATTATAACAACTTTATCAAAGCCTAAGTTTATTTTAGGAATATCAATATTTTAATATTTTCACACTTGTTGTGCAATCTCAGTATAAGAAAATGGTGCCATCTGAATGGTTTTCTATCTGTATTGTTGGTGCCGGCGGATCCCTTTCCAACAAATATCTTCTTAATTCTATCATTCCCAAACCGCACATAGAAAACACAGCAGCGGGCAGAAGAAGCCTGGAAAAGAATATGTATTTACTTACATGTTATTAATGAGATAATTACATTTTCACAACCCATAAATTTTGTACGCCCCATAAAATTCATACAATCCCCAAAATATATTCCTATCATTAAAGCTGTAATAAATGACAAGAATTAAAATCAGTTCGTGGCAGTGATCGGTCGGTATTAATATATTAATAAAAAAGCAACATTTTGAACATTAATTAAACTATATTTTATTTTACTGTGAATTATTTAATTCATTCTACATTTGTTCAACGTTGTATTATTTAACTCATACCGAGAAACACTACAATTCAAAATTTTCGAAAGTGGAAAAAAATAACACAATAATGACACCACTACATCACTAAATGGATAGTTTCAAAAGAAAGTTTTATGGAGGTTTTTATTGACTTCTCAAATGAATTATGATTTATTAAAAAAGAACTATGAAAATTAAGTGAACTTATATTTCATAGAAAAGTGTGTATTCTTCTCTGTATAACTTATGAACTTTATATAACCTATAAAATCTACACAGTATATAAATTACGCGTTAAGGACTTCTCGTGACCTTTTTCGTTACTTAACTTCCACTACGAAGCCTCCCTTCGCCGTAAAACAAAGTAATGATCCCTCATTTCTTCCACCAGCTAATGATATATTTGATATTTCTTCCATTTTCTCCATGACTTACAAAAACGCTCAGCTTTCTTCATCAACTCGGAATAACGTCTATAATGTCGCTACCACATGTAGAGCAATTCTCCTAATAATTGAATTTTTGATATATTTGGGCCTTGATAGAAACCCATCAGGGTGTAGACAGTAAAATAAGTAGATGTTCACCTTATGGTTTTGTACTATGTGCTCACTTTTACGTGACACGTTAGCTAAAACTTATTAACAATCCGCAAACGATCCCAAACTAATCTAAAATGTTTCTGTAACATAATCTACAAGTATATGTAAAACCTTAAATTATGAAATAAATTATCCTAATGATTTAGATTTGTCTCGTTCAAAAAGTCTCGTTTAGAAAACTATTTGGACTAACGTTATAACATATATTTCCGACGAATAATAATAATATTGTATCAATCTTTAATAGACAAACTATATTGATCCGTAACCAAATATGCTTAAACTGTTTGAATTCATGCTTTTTATGCGTATTAGCAGTGAAATTTTAGTACGAACGTCGCACGCAGCGATGATTTGAATGATCAAGTTAGCCATAACTCTTAACGTAATATAAACCATTCTAATTAATAAATCAATTCCTCCAGGTAGTCGACTGACTTATCGTGAAGTTCCAGAATGTTCAGAAAGATGTACGGAGGTAGCAGCTACGTTATTGTGTTGTTTTGTATCTAACTAATGTAATAACAGTGGCAGAGAAGAACAAATTTGAACTCAAATATACAAGAACACACATTCCATATTTTTAGGTATGATACCTTAATTTCTACCCTTTGTCATGTGGCTTTAATTTCTTGTCCGTCTGAAGTTTCATTGTTGATTTGAACAGATATACGCAATCATAACAATCAAATAAAACGCGATCATAACAATCGCTAATGTGATTAGGTATCAACTCACCAATAAGAGAACCCCAGCGCTGGGTTATAGTTTATAGGTTGCGCCGCTATGTACGCGAACGCCAAGTGATCTTTTAAGTCGACGGCGAAGTAGATGCCCCAAATCATTAAAGATATAGTCCCAGCCATCGCGCTTAAACCGCTGGATAATTCGACACCTAAAAAAAAATATATGTTGATTGAAGAAACAATTAAAATAATTATTTTGTTTGTGGAGGGGAAATGGGGAGTTTTATACAGATAGAGGGGGGAGTGAAAAAACAAAAGGGAAAGGCAGAAATTGTTGGAATTGGAAATAGGATCCTGATCACAATAGGTAACAAAAACAGAATTAAATTAAAACTAGTTAAAAATGAGATTTCTAAAAACATCAAAATGTCAATCAATGTAACTACGGAAGCGAAACCGCAAACAAAAGTTGGTATGCATATAATTGGACTTCACTATTCTAGGGAAGAAGCAGAGAATCTATTTCGATCCGGACTTTGTTTTTTAAAGAAATTTATAGATTTGCAACTGAACGATATTAAAAAACTTAAATATCTATATTTAAGTAATTTTTGATGTAAAAGACAATAAACCTCCTTGCTATTTAAATAGTTTACATATACAATTATGAAAATAATGAACAATCTTCCACACATGTGTACAGCTGAAAGATCAAATATATCGATGATCTTGTGACGAGTAACTCCCACATATAAACAACCACAACACCAATAGTAGTTCCAACGTGAATCTTGAAAAAAATAATTAGTTTCCTTCAATAGGTGTTAGTATATAGTAATAGTGAATAATTGATAGTGTATTGAACTTGGTTATATACTTTCTTCTTACACATTATTTATATATATATATATATTCATCAGCCTCATTAATTTCACTAGTTTCGATCTTGACCATTAATAGCACGTAGGTATACATAAAGTATCCATATAATACAATGCATAGTGGAGAGGCAATATGTAAACATTATAAAAGAAAAAGAGTATGATCTTTAAAAAGAAAGCATGAAATGTGTATCAAATGCTTTCTGTGCGCCGACGATCAAGCAACGACTTGCAGCGGGTCTACCTCGAGGCCTTAGTTAAGATTCTTTCTTTAATACTGTTCCTTTCAATCATTAATTTGCACTAAAAGGACAGCCTTATAGATAGATTCTTCTCTAGAAGGTCGTATTAGGCCCGCAGGTGGTGGTAACTAAAATGAATGATTCTGTTAACAAAAGTGGTATGAAAGTAAATGACAGCCAAGCTGAAGAAGAAAACGTGTTTATGAAAAAAGTAAAAGCATGATTGAATGTTATATACATACACAGAAGATTAATCTGTTTACACCTGACGAAAAATTTGATAGAGCTATTGAAAGAAGAGCGAACGCGGGAAATAAATCGAATGGGGCCTTGCTTTGTATTCTGAATAGTTAACAAGTCTTAAGAAAAGCACATCTGGCTGTCTATAATGAGGTCTTGTTCGCTCTACGCTTGTGTACAGTAATAAAAATAGCATATGGCAGAAGAAAAATGAAAGTAGAATATTGATTCTACCTTCATTTTTTTTTAGCTAGATCGCATATCCATTGCATTGGCTGCAGAGATGATATCCCTGCGTAGTTTAGGTAGAGTATATTTGCAAGGTAGACCTACGAACAGTGATGTCAGAAAGCGGTGTGATTTGAAAGGAAATGTAGTAACTAAAGTAAAAAAAGGAATGTAGCTGTGCCATATGAAAAGGATAAAGAAAAGTAAACTGACAAAACAAATCTATAAAACGAATATATGTAATAAAAAGGGCGACAGACGCGTCCTAGAAAATTCAATGCGACCGTATTGGTGGCATATTAAAAAAGGGCCAAATTTTAAACGCCCGAAATCGAAAGGCTTGCCTAAAAAGATTGATTAATGTCAGTAAAGCAAGAAAGGTATGAAAAGATCATAACAATGTGTCAATCAGCAGTCTCTGCCTACTCTTCTGAGAAATAGATGTAAGTTCGGCATAATAAGGAATGAACTGAATATATATAAATACAACATGTTTTTGAGATAAGCGTAAACCACTCTGTTTTATAAAAATACATTGTCACTGTATTTTATGCACGAAATTGATAAGTATTGAAATGGTCAACATCAAAGGGTAATAAAAATTTTGAATGTAGAATGGTGACAACAACTTTTAAATAATAGACAAGTACACTATGCCTGAATTATGCAAGCGATACCTTTATTTAATTAAACATTTCTCAAGTTCCATCGCGATTTCTTCAGTAATTTCAGCACTCAGTGATAACAAATATATATTGTCACATCCCTTCTTTTTTCTTTATTATATTAGTGTGACGTTATAAATTATGTTACATTTTCGGGCTCAAAGCCACAGACAAACATATAATCCTTATATACTTACATACTCATTCCAACACTATGCTATACTTTGTGAATGAACAATGAAATTATCAACGAGACCTAGAATGAAAATAACATCCCACGCGAAGAAAACCGTAAGACGCGTTATCAATCTAACAAATGATTGGCATCGAGAACGTGTTCGAAATCAGAATATAAAGAGGGTTTTGTTTCGGAACTGAGAACAAGACAGAAATTGTAATCGAAATTAGGACGAGGATTGGAAACAAAAATGGGACCGAAATGGGAGTCGAGAACGGGCCTAAGATTGTAATTGAGCCTGGGACAAGAGCGGACAGTGAAACTGAATTAAAAAAAAACTGCAATCGGTAGTTAATAATAATTTAAACAGAAATCCGCTGGTTATAGAAAACTGATTTAGTTAAATAAGGAATTCGATTTATGTCAACACAGGCGAAGCTAAGGATGAAAATTAATATTAAATACAATAGTATCCTCTGGAATGAATTATAAGTAAATTATGAAAGATGTTACCTAACCAAGAGTCGAAGCCATAATCTCTTATGACCTAATCTAGAATATAACTATTAAATTATTGTTTATTTAAATATTTTTTTTAGATTTAACAGATATCATTTGCATTTACGTTCTCTATCAGTTCGAACTACGAACACAACATGAATGACACTCCTATCAGAAATGTCATGATGATCATAAGTAAACTTTTACGCACCTGGCAATCCGAGCATCGGTTCTGTGGGGTTCTTAACCACGTTCATTATCGCTAGTACGCTTGCGCTAATTCCGAATATTAGCTGCAAGTACATGAACACGTTGATGGAGATGAACAACGCATACGAGATCACCGGTTCTCTTCCCACTGAAAGAAAAATTAAAAGCAGAGATTATTCTTCTAATGATGAACTATAGCGACCGAGTATTAATATGAGATATCGGTCGAGAACAAAGAATAATCGGCTTTGAAGAATATTGCCTTGGCTATGGGTTATTACTGAAATCAAATACCATTGAATTAAATTTTGAGAAGTAAATTGTGGATGTGAATAAATGAATACAGTAGTAAGAACACCATGGAAAAGTATTAACTTTGATCTATGTTCTATATTAGGTACTATGAACAATCTGTAACGTTTGTCTGTAAATTAAATTTTTTTGTAAAATTTCTTAATAGATGTTTGTTTTACGCCCAACTGACACCACTTCTACCATTCAAAAATATATGGTTTCGTTAATTTTTAATACTATATTACAGGATATAATGTAATAAATCCACGACACCATTTATCGATATTTAATATTTCTGCCGCGGAGATGGTTTTTATGTTAAAAATGAAAGAAATTTTCCAAATAATGTGTAAATATCGTTTTATAGTGCACTCTATGGATTATTTTAAAAATAAATGGTTTAATCAGTATGGAGCGGTGGTGGCTCGGTGGTTAAGGGTCGGTTGCGGACAGGTTATTAGGTTCGATTCCGACCACGACCGAATCCACCAACGAACGTTAAGCTGTCGGTTCCGGGCTTTATCACCGCGCTGATGACGACGTTCTTTAACAGCCCGCAAGCTGCACTGAGCCAGCGTGCAAGGTTTAGAGTTAAAACCCTTTTAATCTGAAATAAAAATGTCGTAGGAGGATATGGCTTAACAATGGGGTTAATAAAGTCTTGCACAACATCCAAATTTTGTGGATAAAGAGTTTGCTTTTTTTTCTATTTTAATTGGTAGAGTGGTAAATGATCTAAAATAAAAACATTAAGTAAAAGGATTTGGTATGAAACTTTCTATGGAACGGAGTACGATTATATTTTGTATAAATATTCCTTATTTTTTTTAAATGTTGGGATATGGCGGTCGCAATTATGTGGGGGGGGGGGATGTATAAAAAGTAGCATGTGTTTTTTCGTCTTTTTCAGGCAAAAAAGAATCATTTATTTAATTACTATAAAACTGGGTATATGTCGTGCTCGCAAACGGAAAAATTTCTGAAAAAAAAGCCACAACTGTCCCCGATTTCGTCTGCGTATTCGTACTATTGAACCAAATTCCTGAACTGATTTTAAAACTCTTCCATGAATAGTAAGCTCTTTGAGTAAAATAGATTATTGACAATTACAAATTCTAAAAATTACTCCACTTACATAAAACTAAACTATCTCCGAGAAATACAGCTTAAATTTTATTTTCTATATCCGTATGTTAGCTCCGTCTGAATCGGAACGTCAACCGGTAACGGAATAGAAATCGCAAACAAAACAGAGAGCAAAATCGAAAGTCGAGATCGTAAGGGATTGAAAACCAGAGCGGAACCAAGGTCAGAATCGAGAATGAGACAGATGAGCATAGAAAACAGGCACGGGAAAAAACGAAAAGAAGATGTCGATCGGAATTACGTTTAAGATCGTAAACGGTCGATGTATAAGATGAAGGGAGTCGTGCTATGTACACGCCGAAGCAACCGCGGAGGAAGATACTCGTAGCTTTTATGTAATAATTTTGCATCGCTTAAAAAATGCTATGTGGAAAAACCAATGGACCCGGACTTATAGAACCTACGTCTTCGATTTTAATAAGTTTTAACTTTGAATTGACGCAAACGATACCATTTTACTTTTTAGGTGTCACTTTGAAAACTTCTCAATACGTCTGACGCGTGACAAGGATAACATCGTATGATTTTTAAGGCAACCATCAATCACTGCTTTATATTGCACATTAACCGTCATTATAGTACGCCGCAGTGTCTTTTGGTCGTGGTCTACAATCTACATGCATATCTTAAGATCTGTCCTCGACCTCGACCCTCCTTTCGATGACAATGACATATCGTATCGTGAATGACGGTGTAGCTCCTAAACCATGAGCAATAAAAATTTTATTACAGTAAGGATATTGCGTGTATTCAAAATACGATATGGCATTAAAGACATTTAAATAAAATAGAGACATAGCCGACATTAGCAATATTCACATATGAAGACCCTAATACTTCGATTCGGCGCGTCGCTATCTGTTGCTTGGTTGTGTTTGTGCGTATCATATTAAATTGGACGACTCATAGATAAGAAGTTATAAATAAGGCCCCATTTTGGCCCCATTGTCCGTTCTAACCCAAATTGAAATCTCTTTGTACGGCACGTAACAAGAATCATCCTAGGAAATGATTTCGTGCAATATAATCCAAAGAATTTAATACTGAGTTGGCATTAAAATTTATATTGACTACTGGAAGCGCTTTATTTAACCAGTTAGATGCTCCTGGCAAGCCTTGGGTTCCAACTCTGATCTTTCATTAATATATTTCATTTTCGTTACGACCTCGAAGACTTTTCTATAAAAACTTCGTTACATAAACAGGATCATGTTTTTGATCCACTTTCTCCAGCATCTCTTGAAAATCCAAATCGATAAAACCCATTTAACAACCTCCTCGACATGAAATTTATTTATAAATTCATATTTATTGCATATTAAAAACGAACCAAATTTCATGCACCCAAACCGACGAGCTTACATAAAAAAAATTATGGAAGTCAATGAAACAAGAGAGATATGCAAAAATCGTACCATTTGTAAAAAAGTCTCGGCCTAGCATTCTGGGAAAAAGTCGTGAGCTTATACTATAATTAGCTTCTGCTCTCGTCTCCGCTCGCGTAGACAGAATGAATCCTTCCATATTAAGTATATATCAACCGATTACGATAAATAATCGTGTTCATGATTGCTATCTCGATTTCGATTCCAATTCTCGATGCCAATTTTAATCATTTTCTATTGCGAACCCGATCTCGATTTAATTACAGGTTCCATTTCTGATCTCGCTTTCGATGCCAGTCCCACTCTCAGTTCTGACCTTTTCTTATTCCGATCTCGACCTTGATTCTAATTTTGATCCCACGGTCGATTACGACTTTGATCCCTTTCTCGATTTCGAACTTTCCCGATCTTGAACCTCGATTTTGTTACACGTCCTGTTTACAATTTTGATTGCGTTACCGGTCACAGTTCCAAATTATGGATAAAGCCGCGAAAAATTATAATATCAATATAAAATTATTGCTTTATTTTATGTACTGACTTAACACCAATTTTCTGCTCGGTTGGTGAAACAGTGGGCAAGTTATAAAAGAACATACAGATAAACAAATAAAGACTTATGCTTGTTTTTATCAAGATCGGTGTAGCCGTTCTCAAGTTATAAAAGACGTTCCATACAGACAGACAGACTAACAAAAACCTATTACGTGCATAATCACATGTTCTTACAGTATACCAATTTTTATCACGATCAATGAAGTTGCTCTTGAGTTATAAAAGGACATACATACAGACAGACAGACACAGATAGACGGACGGACAGACAAACAGATATGAATTTTAAAAAATGGTGGAATTGGGGTTATAAAACTAATATATATCACGAAATTTAAAAAAAAAATTAAACATACAGACAAACGCTACAGATTTATATAGTAGTATAGATGTATTATACGATCAACTACACCAATTTAAATGTAATCACTTTTACTATTTTTTCAATTACTTAATACGACAGCCACAATTACCAGCCATGATTTTCATAATTTTGTTCTTATGTAGTACGCAGTATATATTTTGTATGTACTTTGTTAATAGTTTAATTTGATTTAAGTTAAAGTACCTTCTGCTTCCAAGGCAATATTCTGTAGCCCTTGAACCCATGAAGCTACGAAATACCCGTCCACGCGCCCCGTGTTAAGGAGGAAATTTGCATCCCCTTCTTTCATTAACCTGTTTCAAACGAATGACACATCACAAATGGACCCGTCTTTCCCTGTCATGTACTTCATTGACGACCGTTTGTAGTAAAACTGTTTTATGCTTATTTCATAAGCGCGCGAGCTGACAGTTGATAATTCATAGCTTCACCTTCGCCTTAAATCCTGACACAATACCACTTAACGAGACACCGCCTTACCCTAGAATAGCATAAGCTTATACGAGACCACCTGGGATATAAAATTTCCAATAAAACGATATGTCTTCCAACATTTTTCGCCATAATTAAGTAACTAAAAGCGTATCTATTTCTTGCTACAAGTAATTCCAAAAATGCATCGTTTACGTAGTGACTCATCAATCGATAACCAGATTAATTCATTTATTATATTCATGATAAGGTTTAAGATTACGAATAAATTGGAGCACGCTTATAAATAATACTATCGCAATTCCACATACAGAGACATTTTGTGAGCAAAAAAAAACACGTCACTTTAAAAAAAATTGGTAAAACCAAATGTGCATGCCTTAAGCTCTCGTGTCATACGTATGCTATTTGAACTAGAGGTTTATGACAACATATGAGCTTTTCATCAAAATCCTCTTTTTATTTTTGATTTTCAAATAGTTTTATAGTAAACTTGAATCGAAAAAGGTATAGGTAATTTCACATTTATTAGACATCATAATGCAAAATAAACAACTTCAACCTCTATTTTAGATATTTAAGCAAAATGGCGGATCAAAAACATGAATAACTGTCAGTTAAAAAAACTCAATTACAGCTAATCGGTATTATATCAAGCTGTGATTTTCAATACAGTTATTCCCAATGAATTGGTGATGAAATTGAAAAATAAATTAAGTTCAAAAGTTAAATAATTGTTTAGTTATCGTGGTCACACCCAGTGTAGACGGGATTTTCAGGCGACAGTAGAAGTATACCTACACTCGCGGTTAAGGCATGCAATACAGATTTTGGTACTTTTTTTTAAATTGGACATAAAATCACGATACATCGATGCATGAAATAATTGCAAAATATAGTAATTTAACAATTTTAAAAGTGACTAAATACAAGCTTCATAACTAAAAGAAACGATTTTCAATCGAACGTAAGTTGTAGGATGTCAATTTCATTGTTCCTTTTAGCTAGACGCAACGAGAGTCGCACTGATGTTCCTGATGATCAAAATGAACGATGTAGTTGGTGTAGATTAGACGTTTTTTTGGAACGAAGTTCAATAAGGGGCATTGCGGAGGGTACCCCAGCCGGCAAAAAACGTCCGTAACGTTAAAAAAAAGTGTAAGATTTTTATGTATAGTCTATGTATGAGGCTGTACAGTGTCTAATGTATAGTCTACGTAATGACTGTTATTATCATTGCAGTTTGCTATTATTGTTATATCATTCCACTAACATTTCACGATCTAAGCGTGGCTTGTGTTTTTTTTATTACTTAAATTTTGTTTTATTTATAAGTTTATTGAGTACAATTAAATTTTGTTTAAAATATCAATATTTAATTTCTCTTAGTAAAGTATATTAAAATAATAAGAACACTATGTGGCACCATCTACTTTAGTATAGTCTATGCAATATCTATGCATCTAATTATTATATTGTCTATGTATCTTGTTCATATTGTCTATGTCTTATGTTAAATAAAATTCAGTCCGTTGAGAGCTACTTGTTGGTATTGATCGTCTCTGCCATCAATTTAATTATTAATTTTATTAATTATACAATTAAAATAAATAAAAATAAATTTTATTCATTTTTATTATTAATTAATAAATTATTTATAAACAAATATTTTTATAATTGTTGGTTATTATTAAACAATGTCAAAGTTACATAGTATATTTTACTGTTTTCTTTTTAGTTCAGAAATATATAATTCCGACAATGTACAAGACAAAGGACGAATCGATTTCTCTATACTCACAATCTGGTTGTTGTTGGTTGACGTTAGAGTTATCGTCGCATACCAACGCCGCCGGCCTCAAGCCTCCAGCCAAATTTATCACCTACAACGTGAATAAATATTATTTAATAACTTCCCTTTCAAATATAAACGATTCTGTATTGTATTTTCTTTCATCACTGATATTCATCTTTCTTGAAATCCTTATGTTATTACTTCAACTGCATGTATAACTATACATGGCTATCGCGGAAACTACCCTAATGATTTTGATGGAACTTCGTACTTTGATTCAATTTTGCTTCGCCAATTTATTTGTATAGATATCTTCCGTCGAAAAACCTGATAAGGAAAATAATTTTAAACGTTGTTTTATTTAGTTCCATTTCATTGCATTTTGAGGTAATATTTGACTGTGTTATAGGTTTTCTTGGCAAAACTCAATGGAAAGAAGTATGCTAGGGAAAAAACTATCGGATAGAATAAGAACTGAAACCATAAAGAAACTCACAAAAACAAAAAACATTACAAAAACAATAAAAAATTAAAATTAAAATGGCCAGGTCGTATAATTGCAGGGAAGGAAAAATGGTCGAAAGTAATAATGAACTGGTTCACAATTCGTAAGAAAAGGAAAGCAAGTGGACGACATTAAAGCCATAGCAGGAGGCACATGGACGAGAACTGCTAAGGATAGAGAGGAATGGAGTAGGACGGAGGAGGCCTTTGCCAATAAGTGGTAAACAAACAGGGTTGTCGTTGAATAATAGTTAAGCGTAGAGTATAAAAAATAAGTAAAATGTTAATATTTAAAAGTAGAATATGTAAACTGCAAATGTAATACTGTCTGAAATAAAGGCTATTATTGTTATTATTATTATTATAGGTTCTCAACAACAAAAGGCACTACACGATATAAATATTCATGGCACTGTGTGTGTTGTTAAGCATCTACATATTTATTTTTCGTCATGAACATTAGCAATTTTTCCCATGGATAGTTATCATATTCCCACAGCCAACTCTAAAGAAGCAGAGCGAAGCTCGGACATCCAGGCCCCGTCGTTTGATATAAACTTCTGTAATTACACCATTTGTTTGAAATTTTTCTAAATTATTTATGTTTTCATGAAGTAATTTGGGTTTCCTCTTGCCACTAACATGAACTTTCAAAATGTACTTCAACATTCAGACATTACGGAATATGTGCGGCGTGTTCCCGGTGAGGTCATTATAACCGAAATTATTATTGGCGCGCAATACTGGAATCGATCGTTGCAAAAAGAAACTGGATTTACATTGACACGTTCGTTACGTACGTATCTCAGGGTCGTCTTCAAATTCCATCTGGAATTAAATCTGCTCAAATTAAGCTCCTAAAATTGTCATTTTTTGGTCGAAAGTGATAATGTTTTTCCTACAGAAGCTGGAATCTGCATCATCGTGACACATGATCTATATTAGATTTATTAAGGTACTTATTATCAGTATTTATAACGAATTTTATTTGCAAGCAATATTTATTGGATAATCCATAAATGGAATTCATTACCTCCTGCCTTCTAGCGTCGGGGGTAGTTTTGCAAGTGAGAGCACAGGAGCCCACGGATGCAACGCACACCACTGAAAGGTTTAATAAATTATTAGAATAAATATTTGTTTAGTTCTTAATATACTTATACTACATTTACCGCAATATATAATCATATTATGTCCTGAAAGATATGACATATTTCATTAAAAAAAAAATGTGTCGATACCAGTAAAACCTTATTAGAAACCGCAAAAATTGAGTAATATATACAAGTAATATATATGTAATATATTATTATGATAGATATAAAGATTATAAATTAATAATAAAGAAGGGACTAGTAACCTATTACTTAAAGGCGTTGATCCACGAACCATAAGTTATAGTGTTCGCTTCTGAATTGACTTTGGAATAGACTAATGAGTTTTCAGTAGTCAAATTGTCATTTTTTATGACATTTTTATGGAATATTTTCCACTTAGATAGGTATAGGATATTTGATGGAGGAGCAAGTGGACCGATGGTTGGGAGAGTGAACCATCGGAACTCTCACTCACTAGACGAAACGTAAAAGCGAAAGCTGTTTTCTGTGAGTATGTGGTAATCTCGTCGATCGAACCGGCCCATTTTCGTGCTGCAGCCAAGTTGACCACAGCATAGACCAACAACATACTTTGGTATGCTGTGGTTAACTTGGCTGGCTTGGCTCAACATACCACATAAAATTATTCATATCAAGTTTTGAATATTTGATTAACAGAGTCTGTAACATTGAATTCTAATCAATGAGATTTCAGTGGCCAGGTATGGTGTTGAATACTCACTGTGGACATCATGAAAACTGGGAGTGACCAGGACCCTCAGAGTCATCTCCCCTCCATAGAGGCCATAGTTCAGTGAGCTCGTTTGACTGTCACCTTCTGCTAGCATATCCGTTTCTACCTAGATTACATATAACAATATCAAATGTATGTCTATTATTCACTGTGATATATTGAGATAAGATTTGACCTATAGAACATTTTTAATGATTGATGTCCACAAAATGATTTTAAATACTTTTAATTTTATTTAAAGAAAAAGCATTTCATATCTAACGGTTCCTTACAAATTTGTTTATGTATCATATTTCATCCATCAAGAGTCTCAAAAATTTTCGATACTGATACTGGTGAGATATCGGTTTAGGTAATTCCATTTTTGTTATTTATTTTTTCATAAAATTATTCAAAAAAACATTTTTAATGTCTAAACTTTTGGAAATCTTAAATTTTCGTAGCGGAAAGTTACAAAATATTATGACCGTAATATGGAAAGGAAGCTACAAATTGCTTATCTACAATCGCGCCCGTCACTTCTACTTACCGGGATTATATCGTGTAAGTATAAATATAAACGGAAAACAAACAAACACCATAAGAACGTCTCAAAGCCGGTCAACTACCAAGGAAACTATGAAAGCCGTTAGCAGTTAGCAACACCAACACTGCTCTTTGATTAATGAAAGTCCCCACTGTTCGCCCGAGCACTCGAACTTGTGGGCGTCTTATATGTGGACATTTTTTTTATCTCCCCACCGCAAAAGAGTCACAAGAGAGATTTGGCCTTTTATGACGTCAATCTATTCACAGGCAATATACGAAGGGCGCACTGAAAATTCCTGGAATGAGTTAGAGAAGATTACAATGAATGGTCAACAATGAATTTATTGTTTCTCAAAATATTCTCCGTTAGCATAAATGCACTTTTTCATAGGAATATATCAATTTTGGAAATATTTATACCACTCCTCCCTGGTGACCTTGGAAACATGTTTTTTTCATACACTGCGATATCCTCTCGTGGTTGATGAAAATCAAAATCGCGTAATTAGTTCTTAATTTTTACGGACAAAAAAAGTCACAAAGTTTTCCTCCTTCAGAAATTTATTTATCTATTTGGCCTTGTGAAAACTGGCATTGTCGTGATGCAACTTGATACGACGTTTACGATTATTTTTACCGAGTTCGTCAATAACTTTCGGCAAAAAAGATTGTGCACCAATCACTATTTACGGTACGATAAGTCTTCAAAGCAACAGTAGCCATGTCTCCAGATTTATTTAAAAAAAAGCAATCGTCGACTTGAGGCATGTCGCTCGCGCGCCACTTTGGTTCATTTTCGCTCATCTCGATAGACCCATACGGTAGATTGCTGCTTTATTTTAGGGTCGTAGTAGTAAATCTATGTTTCGTCTCATACCAAATTTGACACCCCTTCCTTAAACTTGGTAAACATGGCCTTACACCAAATGACTCGGTCCGTTATTTGAGCCTCAGTCAAATTGTGTGGGATCCACCGGGAGCTTTTTCATACCCAAACGTTTGTATAAAATTGATTGTTTTTCACTCGTGCCTATGACTAAGGATGCCCGTATCTCATGATAGGTCACATGTCTGTCTATTTCGATCATACGGTGCATAGGCATCGATATTTTTATTGTTCACAGCGGTGGACGGGCGACCGTCAGGAAATTCGTCACTGAGATTGACACGACCACACTTGAATTCTGCAAACCATTACAAATAGTCGTCTTGCATGGTGCTTCATTTCCAAAAGCAGTTCAAATGCGAGCGACGCTTTGATGAGCTATCAAATTACATTTAAAATCGTAGAAAATTGTGATACGAAAATTTTCACGACTTAAATCCATAGTGACGCAACATTTAAAATAACACCACAATATAAAAACAATTGACAGTTAGCTAAAAGAAATTGTATTCTATAGCTAAAGAGTTTCATTTTCAAATGTAGTTTTTACTTTTTAAATATTGTTCATGTAAGTCGTCAGTTCCAGAAACTTATAGCGCCCCACGTATTACAATTTATTACAATTTACAATTACACTTGCCTACAACACACATATATATTTATATTCATATTACGTAGCTCATAGTCTTTATATAGTCACAGTAAATAGTTGTATGACACCACACGACATCACTACAATAATAATAGCGTATTTTACTATGCATTTGATAAAATCGGTAAAATTAATAAATGAGGTATTTATCACGATCAAAATATATTAATTCAAGTTCATAAAATACAGAACATTTTTTTGTTTCATTTGTGATCCGATATTTTTTTGTATGTTCCATATATATATGACACGGTAACCGCATGAATGGACTTTCACGTGCTATCATCATATTGTAGTAAAAGTCAACTGCATCTCTCGTTGCATCAAAGTGTTGTTCACAATTGACAGTTGTTAAGTATCTAGTGACGTATAATGGCGGCTAACGTTTTAGAGCGATAATTTTAAAATTTAAATTTAAACGCATTTTTGGGTGCTTATCGTTCTTATGACATGGAAATAAAGATCCAAGTGGCCTATCATTACCAAAGGCTCGGATTAAAACAAATTTCTAAATCATGGTACAATACACTATTGGGTAAGAACTATTAGAAATCTTCTACTATATCGGAGTATCTGTTAATTTATATTACATATAAAATGCTCGTAAAACTACCACCGACTAATTTTAAATTTTTCTTGCGTCTTTTTGAAGGCAAAACGCGGTCTACAAAGCAATGAAATACTTCAAATGACGACAATATTATTATTAAAAGCATTTTATTATAGATAAAATATTTGAACCTCTTTTTATATCTTCAATAAAATAACTATATTCTGTATCGATAGTTAATCAACTTTATTTTCTTATTAATTCACGTGGACGTTTGTCGGGGACATTTTTAATTTTAAGTGCTTTCTGCGGCGTAAACATTTACAAACAGAATTAAATTTAAAAATATTCTTATATTCCATTAGTTATTGCGATCCCTAAAAAAATATTTATTTACTAGAGTAGACGAGATAAAAACAATACACTTAGGAGATCATAAATAATGCATTACAGTCGAGAATCGTAATACTCAACTTATCGTAATACTCAATTTTAGAATTTTTTCGCTAAAATGCAAAAGAAACGCCGTCTTCGCTGTTTGTAATTAAATTATAGGACAATAAAATAGACAAAATTGTCAAAGGACTCTCTCAATTTTAAAATTTGAGAAGTAAATCAATGAAAATAAATATATATGCAGCAAAATCCGTATGCCTTACGCTGAACTAAAATATACAAGAGTTTCGTCAAATTTTATAATAATTATTCTTATTTATGATGCATTTATACTATATTACAAACATTTTTTTTTTATCTATCTCCATATCATCTTATATCTAAAAGAATTTATATAAATGTACGACACAATAAGAACATGCGGTTTTTTAATCAACAGATTTTAATCCAATTTTTTTGAAGGATAGATTATGTCTTGGAATACGAAAACGGATCCTTTTTGTATAAAATAAGTTGGAATACTAGAGAAATGGTAGCAATATCTAAGGAAGGCTGAAGATGGATGTCAGGATGAGCATTGAAATAAAGAACATGACCGGTATCGCAATCGAAAGCAGACTCGAAGTCGGAACCAATTATTGCCAAATTTTATTTTACGCATAGTGAAATTACATCTCGCCGGCCGGTCAAATTTTTCCCAGAGGCAAATTACATTTCAAAATAGGACATAGGATACGTGTTGGAGTTCCGTACACTCAAATACAAAAAAAAATGTTTGTGGTAATTCAAGTCTTCTATGTTCGCAATTCTTTCGTATTTTTATTTCCCTAGTTGCCTATTCTTATCGGCTAGCATTTGCTAGCTAGCTTTTCAGACCTAGCTCGGCAGTTACGTATTAGCCTAGCGAAGCGCACGGGTAATAGTTAACAGTTTTATGAACACATTCTAATATTCCATTCGACTTTTCTTACGTAAGTTCATATTAAACATTTTATGACTTTGTGATTTTATTATAAACATATGATTCAAAACAACAAACCGAGCAGAGGCCCGCCATATTTGCCTATCCCTTTGGCAAATAAACGTGAAGTATACGTACATACATATATGCGTATTTAGTTCGATGAACTATATTGTCCTTTCATCCGAAAAGTTCTTTACTGACATTCTCATCTCGACCACCTTGTCTTTCAACTCGTCTCCCGCTCTTGGCGAATCATCATTCAGTAATGACCGAAGCAAAGTATTCCGATCGGCAGCATTAATTAAAAATTAAATATACGAGTCTCAAAAATGTTAACAGAACATTAAAATCATTGCGTATGAAGACTGATCTTCATTGTCTTTCTATGATTGTAAACGCCATTATATAGTGCCAAGTGCGCCAAGTGTAAATTAAGATGCCAAGTGCGATGCAATGCGTTTGCGCATCTTTAACAAGTGTCTAGACGAAAGCGTGTTTCTCGATTTGATGAAAGAAAGTAAAGAAGTACATTTGCATAGTAATTGCTGAGCTAATGCTTTAAGCTTACAGGTTGTAAATATCTGCCAGCCATATTCGGGAAGGCATATTTATGTTTGATAGAAGTCAAGAAAAATATATGGAGATGTTGAGCAACAGTCCCTATTTTTCATATTTTTATCGAATAAATTTTGTTGTTATTTATAGCTGGATAATTAAATTTTGGTTGGACTAAGAACATTATGTGCAGCTAATGTGTTGTGAATAATACAAATAATATTACTCAATTGACTACGAAATCTCCATGAACTAACAAAATGAAGTTTTACTTCATTGTGTTTTAGTTACTTTAGACTGTGTTTTTCAATTCCACAAGTTTTTATTAATTGTACTATGGGAAAAAAACACAGTTCACAATTAATTAACCCACAATGACATATTTTTTTATAGCAAGCACCATTGCTAATAATATTGTACGTTTAATCAATCACGTGGTAATAAAATATTACGTATAAGTATTATGAAATTGTTTTTTGAAAACAGTAGAAACAGATTCTAATCAATTTATGCAAAGAAAAAGTTAAAAAAATACTTCTGAGATATATACAAGTATTGATTCGCGGTTAAAAGCAATTTTATCCACTTATAAATTAAAAGCTACTCTTTTAGCAGTTCATTATTAAATGTCTACACTTATTGCATTTATCACGTTGAAAGAAAATAACGAAAATAAATTAATTTAGACTTTTTCGATAATTCTCAAAGCCATTTGGTTTTATTGCCTACGCGTACAGCCGTAGAATTTTAATTATAAACATATGTTTCAAATGGAGCATAGTACCAGTAATTGCCGTATTTCGAATTACGATTTGGTCAAGTGAGAAATACAAAAATGAATACTTAAAAATTAACAAATGCGAGTCTGTTATTGTTGCTATAATTATATGTTTTTAAAGTTTAATTTGAATGTGTCTAAGCAATTTTTTAGATTTGATTTCTTAGACATAGATAAGAAAGAAGTATAAGAAATTAAATCACCGATCATGTGCCCGCTTTGCTGGGTGTTATAGCTTACAGAAGAATATAAGAAATAGCAAGCTGTATATTAAATAAAAAATCAATAACTAAAAACCATATCCAAATGACTCCACGTCAATTGCTAAAAACCCCATATCGATGTGAGCAATTTTTTTTAATTGGTGCCTGAACAAATAAAAAAATCTACAACTACCTTGAATTTTCGTCCTTCGACGAACGGATGAAACGATGGACGGATTGCAAACAAATTTTTCATAGAAGTAGATTGTTCCTCGATTAGGTTAAGATTTTTATGTAAAAAAGGGTAATCTGTTATCACTAACATCAAAACCGACGGGAGGGCCGAGAGCGACAACGGGACTGTTGTGAGAATCAAGAGCGGGACCGAATTCGGTAATGGAAACATAATTGAGATCGAAGACGGGACAATGTTCGGGATCCGAAGTGACTGCAATAAATTCTACATCCACGTGAGCAAAACCACGTAAATGTCTGAATTATAGTTGAAGTTTTTATCAACTTACCAAGCAATTGTCACTCTGAACTCTATTAAATTATTGAACCTCCATTTGTTTTGAAATAAATCCACGATTCCAAATAGATATATGAACACAAAGTATACTGGCGATAGCGTACTGCCTACTGCTTTTTCATGAAACAGCGTGCATACACAAATGCATGCGAAATCGAAATGAATTCAGTGTGCACCACAGATTAGGGGAATCCCCGAAAATTTGCAATAATCGTACGAAATTCCCACTTTAGACGATATATCCTTCAAAGGTACACTCACCCAGTTATCCGTGACGATTGACACTATCACCAAAAGTACACTCAGACAGTTTAATACGAAGGAACCGAAAATGTAGCGACGCCTCTTTTCCGCCATGATGCCTCATTTAAGTCTAACATTAAACTGATAATAATGAAACACCGATAAATATAACATCGATAAAATACGCGGTTCCCGATAAATTGTAAATATACGATAACGGTTAATCATCGCGTAGTAGTGATGTAACGAAGGAGATAAAAGAAGGAAATTAAAAAAAAGTGATTCCGAATGAGTAAAATGTTTTTGAATAGCTTGAAATAATTGTGTACAAGTTCTTTTGAAATAGTATATAGTAGTAATAGTCTTCATTAAAATAATGATGTTTTAATAGATCCGCTAGGCAGAAAGACCGCTAATTGTAGTACTCGATGTCTATGTAGACATTATTTCTATTTAAAAGAAAACTTTCTGATGTTTGAATTCGATTATCGACGGCCATTAGGAAAGATAGGTGGTGCAAGCCTTATTCTGAAAAAGTTCTACTGTACACATAAGGTAGACATTTGATGTTAATATTATTCTCAAATTATGCCTGATTATTTATTTATTTCGGGAGCACAGCTGTTGTCGTGAACCATCGTGACTCGCTGGTTTTAATAACCGTCGCCCACAAACTGAAAGGTACGGAATTTATAACCTTATTACGACCACTAAAATAAACCACACACACCCCGAACATATAAACCATCGGTAGTCGGTAACACAATCGATCACAAAAGGCATTGCTACCAGAGATGTTAATTGGAAAATAATTAAACTCTAAAAATCATGATGCATGTGTTATGTTAGCGCATGTGTACATGTTAAACAGAACAAAAAAGTGTGAATATAAATAATGTGTCCTGCACAAGGTCTGTGTTCTAAATATTCCATCTTATTAATTAGCTGCCTATAGAAATCTGCATGTAGTCCTTTGACTCTCTGAACTATCATTGTCAGGTTACAGCCGCAGAAAATCTAGGGTTCAAAGTAATGTCGAATATATTATTATATAAAATATCTTTAAAACATTCCTATAATTTACTCTTTCAACGTAATTTACCTCTAGGTAAATGTTTTTACTGATTTATAAAACAATTGCAAATTAAAATGGAATGCAATTAAAAAAATTAAATACTATTCAAATATCTTAATCTTTCAAAACGATAAATTGGTAATCTAATCCTTTGAAAAAGTATAACGGACAATGAATACAAGTTATCTTTATAGCTATTTTTTTTTTATACAAAGTGTGATCTTGTCTCTGATACCCGAATTTGCCGCAAATAAATAACAGTTATAAAAAACGCATTTTCATTGTTATTTTGGAATTCAAACAGTTCTTTCAGACATTTTGTATTATAAACAAATCAAACATGATTCTTTAGTGAACAGACGTATAAGGCTAGCAAAGTACACAGAGACTCCAATTGTATTTTTCCAATTGTCACACCCTTCTGAGCCCTCAAGCAGACATGTTCTAGGCATTGTATCGTTTTTGCGATGCTTCTAGTGTAGATAAAGTATTATAGCTTGAGGCAACAAGTAAATCATGTATTTGAATTTGGGAAATGTTAACACTCCGCGTCAACCTTACGCCTTTTCGCTATTCCATTGTGTTACTATTTATTGTCTTTATTTGTGACGTGTAGGAACATTTGTTTAAATAATGGGATAAATTTTCATCATCATCGTTTTCGATAAAGTTTTCTCTTAAACACATTAATCGATCACAGTCGATTTTAAGACGGCCGAGGTGGTACGGTAAGTTTTTGAGATGTTTTGAGTTTGAAATTGAGCGGTTGAATAATTTTCAAATAATTGGTCAAATTCTTGAATTTTTTTTACACTTATCGTCTTACTTTACCGTTTCACGCCAAAATTTATTTAATCAAGTATAGGGAATTCTAACAGAGGATATAACAGCTACTACTGTTGGTGGATCCATTAAAAAATTGTAAAGAAAATACTATGAAACTGAACTTGAAATAGATTATATAGCTTCTTAGGATATTAAAATATCGATACGCAATCAAATTTTGGAACTGTAAAATCACAATGATATCTTTCCGAAATTTAATAAGGATTTCCAATTTTATTAGTATAAAATGCCGTTCATTAATTTCGTATTAAGTATATAGATTAGTAATTTCACAGTTCTTTATTTAAGTATAAGTAAAAAACTATATTTTAGTTTAATACTAATGTTTAGTGTTGTGCAAGCACATATTTTGTGTTCAAAAAATTCGCTATAAAAATTAAAGAGTTTTATTACGTAGCTTACGTGGTACAGCGACGTGACGGAGTGCCATGACCAAACAGACACATTATCAAAAACACGAGATTTCGGGTAATTTTCTTAGAGAAAATTTAAAAGAAAACTCTATTCGTGTTTAACTGTTACTATCTTTTACCGTTAATCGTATAGCCCTCTCTAAGTTGCACAAACCAACCGATGCTTTCGCTATGAAAATTTCCTTATAAATGTCGATAAGAAAATACGAGAAATCGTTTGACTACTCGATGAACTCTTGACCCTACGTCTTTCATCCTCGTTGGGCCTTAAAGTGTTACTTACCCCCAAAGTATGGGTTTCATCACGATGTTTTTTATCACCGCTTGTGAATGGCGTAAGTGAATAGAATTTATCTACATCATTAATTTTGTATAAAAATACACAACACTCTTCTTGTTATAATTAAAAACTTATTTTCCGTAATTTTTCCCGGCGTGTACAATGGGAAGTAAATGAAGCATAATACATAAATGTTGAATTTCCACTTTTTAAAAAACGTATTCCAAAGGGTGTTCCAAAGTAGGAACATCCTACAAAAATCTAAAAAACAGTCAACCCTGAAGAGCATCCCTTAAACTTCCTGCTCTCGAAGACGTAGGCAATGAAGAGTTATTTATCAGTGTATTTTTAAGCTGTACGAACTTAAAGACATAGTTGTCCAAACGTTTACGAGCTATTCTCCCTGAAAATAATGCAAAATGTGTCTTAAGTGATTTTTTGTTCTGATTTTGCACATGAAACGATTAATGAAATGCGAATAGTTATACATTTAGTTAAGTTTTTGTGCTAAATCTCGTTTTTGTTTAATTTTAATTTTTATAATTTTAAAGTAGAAATAATTTGGGACAGCAGTTATATCATATAGTTCTTTCAAAGAAAGAATGACTGTTTGACGCAGCAGAAAACGTATACTGTCGAAAAAACTATTCATTCTCCGGCATTATCACATAATCATACGTGAACACTCGACTTCAAGAATGAAAAATTCCAAGTCAGTGTGTTTCACGACACTTGGTCATATTTGTACAAAAAATTATAAAGTTGTCATTGTATTAAACATACAAAATAGTATAATTATGAGAATATCAACATTTTTGTAAAATTGCATATTTATTTTGATCGAACTATAAGCTTGAACCTGTATTATTTTCTTTTGATATATATTGTAACACTTTGAACTCTATAGAGTTCAAGAAGTGTTGTTTGATATTTGCGAATAACGATGAAATTAAAAAAGAAAACAAATTTAAGCACCTACGAAACAATATCCTAATGCCTAAAACCACCACTTGGATTTTTTTATTAATTAATAAGAATAAATTATAATAGGAAATAAAATTACAAATTTATTACAATATAATTAATGCTTAAACAAAACCTTTAAAATAATATTCTATATACACCACCTTAAAGCGATGTATAAATAATACATGTGGCTCCACCTTGAAGAAAGACTATGAACTAATATAAAAATATTTCAGCTGTCGCTGAATATTTTGTTTCAGTACGCGCTTCTGCGGCTAGAACCGCTGATCTTAATACAAACTAATACAAAAACTGCAATGTGCACATGTAAATTGTGCCTATTTTCAAAAATTTAGCCGCACTTTTTGTCCCTCTCGCCAACTCCGTTGCATAATTCACCACCTGGATTTAAATATGTTTGTCCGAATAAAATAACTCTTGGTTTAAGACCTTTGAAATTAGTAGATATCGAAGTATTCGTTATAATACATTTATTAAGTTATAATACATTTATTAAGTTATATACTTGTTATCAACTTTACTCTTCATGTGTTAAATACCTATACGACATATTGCGATGTGAAAAATGTATGTAAATTTATATATACTAGCTGGACCGACAGACATTGTTCTGCCCGTTTTTGTTTGTTCTTGCCCGTACAACTAATGCCCGGAGCTGCGCCGGTATGGGCGTATAATGAGTTCCTTCATCTTTTGTGTCGATTGATTTCTAACTGAATACCCGTATCGCTTTTGATTCCGCAACCGGTCACACATTTGATTTTAATCCCAACCGCACATCTATTTTCGTCCCCAGTTCCGTTCTACGTTACGGTCTCGATCCAACTTGCGATTCAGTTCCGCTCAGATTCTATTCTGGTCCCGCCCGCAATTCTTTGCCCCACCCCGCTTTCAACCCCGATTTCGCTACCAGTCACAATTGCGACTTACACGAAGTAAAGAAGAGAAAAAGGACGTTTGTATATATGAAATTGATAAACTCAGAAATTATTTGACCGATCATTATGAATATTGATATGTAGGTGTGTCGGTTGAGCGATGCGGAAGTCGATACATCGCAGCGCCACCTGGTGGCGAGTTGCGTCAATGGAGATAGCATAAAAACCTTCTCTATAAAAAAATACATATACATACAAATATTCATAATGATCAGTCAATCACCCTTTTATATATTTTAACATTTCAACCTTTACTAAGATAGTGTACAAACTGCACATTATAATTTTTTAATCTTCCCACATTTTCAATTTTCATTATTATGAATTTAATTAATAAATTAAATGTTAATTTGTTATTGAAAACTTTTGTAAAACTATGAAAGAGATTGAATACCTGTGTGCATGCTTACAAAGTTGTTCACTTAATATAAATTGATTTATTTTTTCGAGAGCTATCGTAATCGTGTCGGTTTGTAGTGATCATAATTTCTTTTTATAATGTCGTAGTTTAAAAAGAAAGCGATTTGAATATAAGACCTATTTAAACCTGCGTCGAACATCGCAAGTCTCGTTGAAGTCAACCAAATTTATTAAGGAATCTAATCGTCCAAAAATTATATTAACTATTTAAAATCTAAATACATTACATATGAATTCTAAAACTGTACTAAATGCCACAAACCCTGTTCATGCAGATAGGGTCATTATAAAAAATATCTTTCAATAAGCATTTGAAGAATGACTGATAATTTTTTTATACCTATAATAATTTAATAGGAATGAATTCAGAAATTTGAACAATAATACTTTCATGTTTTCCAAATTACAAAACCAGATCTATTATTAGTTATTATAATTCTGATGTACATCTAAGTAATTGCAATGCGAAGGGATAGAAGACGACGAGTTAAAATGAAAATAACTCGTTCTAGAAGAACCAAGACTAAATGCCAATTGAAGTGTATACGTGAAATTCAGCATTTTTCTATGGTATTCCTTAACGGTTACCATCCCACCGTTCGTGTGACTCCACCATATTTTTTGTAGTCGAGGGCCCAACGAACATATGAGCCACCAGGCACTGGATAGTCACCGCCGCCCATGGTCACTCACTACCTCAGAGGAATCACTAGTACATTGCTGGCGTCTTAGGTAGCAATAGGATATCTGATGGAGGGAGGAGAGGGCTGATGAAGGAGGGAGGAGATGATGAAAGGACAGATGGCCAACGGAACTCTCACTTCCTGAACGAAAGGCGAAGGGAAGGCCAAAGCTATTACTTCACGTCTGTATTTTATAAGAGTGTAATATCTCACGGATCGAACCAGCTTATTTTCGTACTGCAACCATGTTATCCACAACCTAACTCTGCCACATAAATATGGATCTATTTATTTATATTCTTGTTGTGAGCCCAGAGAGTATTCTATATTCTTTGTTATTATATAGCCTCATACATTTCAATCTTTTTCATCTGTTTGCTTCTATAATATATTTACGTATAAGCGTGTCCCGTAAAAATTAACCTTATTGAATGATGGATAATGCAACTTGTTTTGAACGATACGGTTTTAGGAAATAGAGCGATGTCATTTGTATACAAATATGTGTGACCAAAATGTGAGCATACTGCGCCCTAGAAAATCCAACGGAGACGAAACTGGTGCATATTAAGAAAGTTCAAAAGTTTAAGTACACGACTCTTACGAGCTTGCATGAAAAGATTGATGGATGTCAGTGAGGCAAGAGAGATATATAAATATCGTTCTATATAGAAATCTATAGTCTCTGCGTACCCTTCTGGGAAATAGGCGTGAGGTTATATTATACAAATTTGTCTGCTAGCATCTAGACGTAGTTTAAAAACTCACTTTTAAAGAAAATATTTTCAGTCTCTATTTTCAGTATATTCATAAAATACTGTTTTTCGCGGCTTCAACCACATGGACATAGGTACAAACGTTTTCCTTCATTTTTTATATTAGATAGTCTCGCTGTTAATTCTCCAATGTCGTTCCCGTTTTCAATTCCGGTCCCTTAAATAATAATAATAATAAAAACTCACGCCTATTTTCCAGAAGGATACGCAGAGACTATAGATTTCCACATGATACGATCTTTGCATATCTCTCTTGCCTCACCGACATCCATCAACCTTTTCATGCAAGCTCGTTGGTTTTGGTTGGCCCTTTTTTTAAAGACCTCTGGTCCCTTACTGTTCCTAATTTCAATTCCGGTGGCACTGTTGAATTTAATCCCAGTCGCACAGCCGGTCCGATTATAGATTCAGATGTTAGACCCGGCCCGCGCTGCTGCCCTACTTCCCGTGTTTAATTTGGATACCGCTAGCGGCCTTAGGTACATTTCATACGTACATAAAGTTTATGTAACCCGATGCAGGACCCCTTCCCCCTTATGAATGTTGACAATGACGATTCAATCCTGGCCCCACGTATCGCAATAAAAAACAATTTTTGTAATCCTAACATATTATTCTTGTTATAATCGTATAGAATAGATCATGCATCTTTCTGCAAACATGCATGATCTCCTTCTTTTTTAGAATAACTTTGTTAAAGAAACCATACGTATTGAAGTAATTATATCTAAGGAAAATAGCTAAGAACATGTAGTAAAAATTTTTGATGTTCCAACTTTGCGATCTTGCTGAAGGTCGTGTGTCACTCTGCTCCCCTCCTAGTTCACCGTGTGTTACACCGTGTGTTCACAAAGTGCGGCCAATCTTAATGTGGCGATTAAGCGTGACGCTGCGTTTCCGTACCTGTACAGCCGTTGAACTTCCAAAGAAGTTTAGGTATTTTGTTATAAGTGTTGCGTTTACGATATTGAAGTTTTTAATAACTATACCTTTCACTTCTATCGAATATGTAAACGTGATTTGTTGTTGGGAAGTTTGAAGAGATGACATTGCTGTGGCTCTAAAACCTTACAGTGAAACTACTCTAACAGTCAACAACCTGGGAGTCCGCAAGTAATATTGCGTGCTGTGTATCGTTTTCGCGACAATTTACCTTAATTTGCCTTGTTTTTTTTAGAGGTGAGTGGAACACATGTGGAAAATCAGAGACTAATGTAATAATACTTTCGGCAACCTTTACATCACTGACAACATCAAATGTCATTTGTAGGTAAGTAACTATATATGGTAAATTCCTTAAAAATAATATGTCACATAACCCGAGCGCGTGGCAATGTTCGTGCCTCGCCACTAGTCATCAGGTGGCGGCGACACGCGGTGCGGGACCTTCACAACTTTCAATCTGGTCGAGCATTTAGTAGGGTTACGATTATATTATTGTATATTATTTCTAAGTATATTTTCAATGACATATTTTTGTTATAGTTACTTTGACAAAGTTGTTCTAAAAAAGGAGGAGATTGTGAATATTTGCGAAAAGATGCATGATCGATTCCATCCTGTACAACCAAAGCAAACAAAAATATATAAGGATAGTTACTAATAAACTAAAAATTTGTGTCTTAATAATTGTAATTTTTAACTTATTCTAATTACAATAAAATAAATAATTAATTAAAATATCGTTATATGTGAGTTTTTAGCATTTCTCTCCGTAAGTACTCCGCTCTCATAAATGCCATGACCATACTGCCTGTTGAAAAGACCACGGCAAGAAACACAAGCCTGAAAAAAAAAATAAACTTCAATACATGCAGTGTAATAAATGTTCCTCCTTATATGTAATAATTTATAGAAGGAATTAGGATTTCATTGCCTCTGCTACTTATATGATTCTCGATTCAGATCTCTGTTCAGGTCTCGATTTCATAACCTAGCACACCGATAGCTTTCTGATAATTCATTCAGCGTCGTAGGCAATTGTCAGTAATCAATTTAATTAAAATATGCAGCAGATATGCCTGTACATTATTATAGACGGGAGAAACAAAAATTACAAAACATATTCGTTATTCACATTTAGATAGATTTTCATGTATTGCGTATTGCGGCTATTCCCGCCTGCAGTGTCTATTAACATTCAATCTATACATATAGATATGTATATAAGAATAATATAAATATTATAGTATATATCAATTTTAAAAATGCAGATTTTTTAAATTTGCAACATTTTTTTTTTATATCTTATAGAGCTTGTTATAATATATAATCTTTTATTTTTTCTAAAGATGTAAAAAACAATAAAAACTGCAATCATTTCAAAAAAAATTCATAAAAATCTACTCACCAGTAAGAATATCCAATTGTTGGAGAAAAATTGAAATCATGCACCGTAAGATAAGGGAATGCCAGATGATGGCTTAATGTATTAGCGTATAGGGCACCCCAAATTATCAAGAGTATGGAACCCATCACAATTGATAAAAAATTTAAAGCCAGTAGACCTGAAAATGAAAAAGTGATTATAATAATTTACAAAAGGATTTTGATCTGAACGGGTTCATGCAATCTCTCTTCTATCATGCTGTTCTATCATCGATCACAGCTTACTTACTTCTAAGTTATATGAGATCGTCTATTGTTCACATGATGTTCTTTATCAACTTTTTAACCCCCAATCCGTAGATGCGTGGTGAAGTATATTATACTATTCCTTATACCTGCCCAAAATCATGTGTATTGTTTTAGTTCAAACTATACTAAAAACTTCACAATATTATCTTTAAGTACAGGTATAATGGCGCGCCGAGCAGTTGTTGCGGCAGATGGAGATAGAAATTATTACCTGACTACGACGAGCCAAGGAAAAAAATAAATACAAATGATGTCTCACTACACCCCCTTCCCTCTGAGATATTTCGTTATTTTTTCTGAACCTCTCCCCCCTTTTCGAACCTCATATGATTAATGGACGATTCCTATCAAAAGATTGGACATAACAAGCTCACGCTTATTTACCAGAGGGGTAAGTAAGCAAAGCCAAGCGCCTTCGCTTTATACGATTCTATAACATTCCTCTCGCTTAATCAATATTCACCAGTTGTTTCATGCAATCTCTTCGATTTTCGAGCACCCTTTCCCATCATTCCTATCAATCACATTTCTCACCACTGCCGCATTACTTCAAATCACCTTCAAAACACCAGAATAATACCAAAATTAAAATCTAAATTCATCCAAAATTAAAATATAAACAGTATTGCCCACACAACCCTTTAATATTTACTTACCATGCAAACCGTGTACGAGTTTCGATTCGAGCAGTAATAAAGCCACAACGGCTATGAGAGTAGCCAGCGCCACAAACACCATTTGCACGTACAGGAGTGCGTTAATGCCATAGAACAAATAAAAGGAGATGGTCTGCGGTGCTGAAACTGTATACCAATAACCATTGTAGCAAAATTGTTGTAACCCTTGCGAAGAGGTATACGTAAAGAGGTAGGGTGTACCTCTTCGTAAAAGAAGTATACCCTCCTATTATCTTTTTAGTTCATATTTAAGGAAACAGTAATTTGAGGTCTTGATTCTGACCCAGAGCGTCTTGGGACTGTTGATTAGGCTATCGTATTAGCACGGAACAAGAAGTTTTGGTTTAATATAAGATAAGAACTGATCGATCAATACGCCCGTGGTCAGAATTAAAAGTCGATACCATCTGATTCGAAGGCCATGAATTGATTCATCTTGTATCTTATGATAAAAATTTTCTAAAATCAAAATGAAGGCAAAGAGATGGGGTAGATACGTAACTCATGGAAGAAAAAAAAGCATAACGTTAATATGTAATTTTGATTTTATAACCGAAAAGTATATTAGGTACTATTTTACAATTAGGCCTTTAAGCAGCACGCCCTTGAAAATTCTGAAGGATCGTTCCCGCAGTACGCGTTTCATTACTACATCTTTCGTCACCGCTGATGCAAGCGTTAACCAATGTGAGCTATAAAAGCACTCAGTAGCATCAGCGGTGACGAATCCAGATTCCTACCTAAAACAATCTTCGTTTTTCACCATATATAGATAATACTATATTTATATGTATGTGGTTTGAGGTTTTTGTGCCAGATTGATTTAAACCACTGCCTACGCATACTTTCTCTTAATTTTTTTTTTGATTGAGGAACTTGGGATTTAAGGCCTCCCCGCTTGTCTGGTGCTAGTCTAGCACTGCTAACGACCGTCGTCTTCAATGCGATGACAACGTCCGCAACCGACGGTTTAACATACCTTCCGAGTGTTTAGAACTTATCTGTTCAGAATTGAACCCGGCATATTCAAGTCCGAAACGGACCTCTTATCTACCGAGCGACCACCATCCTCGGGGATGATGGTATGTAACTACAAGATATAACGACACCAACACATGCTACTTTTAATATATTTATAGCTATATAAATGTATTAGCAACTGGCTAACTTTAAGTAAATATATATAGCACTTACGTAGCGGCCGGCTCATGTCTACTTCGGCGATGTCGTCGCATTCGTCGGACTGCGAATGGTAGCCTATCCCGATGTTCATGATCTGAAAACAAGGAATGGTTACCCACAAACTAAAGTATACCTTGTGTATACCTTGAACGGCCACCTGACTGGACCGTCGTGTAGACGATCTAGGAAGGCACAGCTCCAGCATTCGGGTCTGAGAGGTACGCTGTTAGTGGCATTGGCAACGTACACTTGGTGACTTTCAATACAGAATTCGGGTTTTTATTTAGGCCATTGCGGAGGCACACTCTGGCACAATCTCCTGATTTCAGGCCGAAAGCCTTGGACTTGATAGTCCTCCACGCTAGCGCGGTCGCTGACGACCTCATTGTCAATACGATGAAAACATTCAGAACTGATCGCTTAATACGGTGTCTGAGGCACAGAGCGAGTCATTTCATTTAACTTAGAGAAAACGTTAACATAGATTTATGTTAGACTCATCGAATAATCCGCCGATAGTCAGTATCAAACTAGATGCCTTCTTAGCTGAAACTGGTGTTCTAAATCACTGAGCCACCACTGTTATCTAAAAAGTAACTTTTAAGAAAATAAAAAAAAAACACCTTGAAAAACCTATTGAAATAATTAATCATTCTTGGAGTCGGATCCAGCTATAGATAAATCAAACGTAATTTGGTCTCCTTGAGAGTAGAGGATATTATTTTCATTCAATACTTCACGTTCCTCATATTTATAAAGATTACATTTTCTTTCGCCTTGCTTAGCTGGTTCCGACTCCATAAACAAGTAATTATTTAAACAGATTTTTGAAGGCTTCTTTTATTATTTTTTCATAAAACTTATTTTAGTTAACATTCTTGAGTTTTCGAGTAATTGTAACATTATTATTCATCTAACTTTTTTGTATTTGGATTACCAGGCATCTGCTTTACTTTTATACTAAGGTAGTAGTACAGCAGCCCCGATCCCGAATTTATTGTCCAGTGGTAATCAGTCTAGAGTCTTTACATTCTTAATTAGATTGTAAGTAACTGTAAGAAACTATATAAATTGTTCTTATTCTTTAAAATATAAAAATTCTACAGTTCATACAGATCACATGTTCATTCACTTTCACATTAAATTAATTCACCCTATTTCTACTGTCATCGCTAAAGAGTCCCGATGTGTATCTGCTAAGATAGTCACATTGAAATTTTATGTAAATGAATGAAAATATGTAGGTAGATTGATAGGTTATTTTAATTCTGTGTGTTCCAGGTCTTATTGAAAGCCACTGAAACTTAGTGTTTGTCGACAAATTACAGAATTATCCCCTAACTCTTGACCGTAAGAAAGTGTTGTGGCTTCCATCATCAGCTCGACAGCTTGAGATGATGAGGATGAATCCCCAACGCAAAAACTTGAATAACTAAAAAACTCAGTCACCCTAAACGTGCATATGGTATTTGAGGATCTCACTCGGATTCCCCGAGAATCCTTTCAGCAGATCCTGCTTTGATAAATATAGGACCTTCTCTTGAGTATAACCTTTCACATAAAAAATAATTTTCCATTAAATCCACAATTGACAAAATTATTGTAGAACATAAATAGAAAATACAGACAAACATTACATTTTCTCTCTTTTTTAAATTCGATTAAAAACTAAAAGAAAAATTATGGAACAATTCTCTAAACTTTCTAAAAATAGAGGTTCAATAGAGGATTATTTAAGATATTATAAGTAATATTTGCAAATACATGTTCATAATATCACCAAATATTCAGGAGCGATGTCTGAATTGGAATTATACATATACTTTTGCTTGTGTAATAGGTTAGTTGACTATTTATTTATTCATTAAATAATAGTGGAATTGATTTTTGTCTATTTATTTATTCAACTGCTTTAAATGGTACTACAAAAACCACAAAAATATGAATATTTTAAATTACAAATTAGTGAAAGACGGCGCTTCGAAATCGTTACGCACGGTATACATATCGTTGTTATTTAACGCATTTTTACTGTTTATGTTATACTATTTGAACAACTACCCAATTTCAAAAAAAAAGAGTTCTTCTATGAAGTTACGTGTATAAGTTATGCTGATTAAATAAGTATTTTGTTTTGTTTTTCATTAATTACGCGGTTTTGAGATATAAACATGAAACCTTGTAAGAGAAAAAAATTTCATACATAAAACGTTCTGGCCTCGAGAGTAGTCTTGCAAGTGATGACGCAGTGGAACCCCAGACAGGACACTGAAATCATAGATGACCGTTAAAATAAAGAGAAAAAAAAAAACAAATTACGGGAAATATTGTCCTTAAGCTGTTCTTGTATTTATTTTATTCTTATTATATTCTGGATCTGCCTAGACAGTTTTGTTTTTTCTATGTAAATAGATTAATCCAAATATTCTAATTTACGATTACATGTTTAACGAAATAGAAATTACACCCACGAACTCCATTTTTGAATTGTATTCTCTTTTGCTGAGCATATCGCCGTTTGATAATTCTTTAACAGTATTCCAAAATGTGAACCGTAATGTTTTTGCGCTTTCCGAGATCAATATTTTCTTACGGACATCTCTGAATTTATTTAAAAGCGTGCTTGCACCTAAAATCGTTGACATCTCGTAAGACATCGATTATCGAGAATCAGAAACAGACTGCATTTTCTTGACTCATTTTACGAAAATTTTAAATTTTCTTAATGAAAAATTTCAATATGAAAGAACTCTTTATTGGATATGTAACTAATTTGATTTGACAAAGGCTTATTATGACACCTTTTGCCGACCCTTCTGCCATACTTCTTCGCTCTATACATTTCTTTCGTCAGTTTACTTTAACTCATCCTTTTTAACCAAAAAGAATGATTAAAATTTAATTGTACAGTTATGGAAAATCTAAATAGTGCTTTATTCCTTTTTATGTTTAATTTCCTATTAATTACATTGCATTCAAATCAAATCACAAATTTTTAACAAATATATACGAATTAATCGACTATATTTTTGCATCAAGCAGAGGAAAACTAAAAAAAATAAAAAACCTCTTAAAAAATAACGATCGGCTTTTAGTACTTCATGTTTACTACTAACCATTAAAATCATATGTTTAAGAATACAAAAATATACAAATAATTGTTTAAACTTAATCACTCACTGTACAGTGGATGCCTGGTTGTTCCGGCACCGCGCAGCGTGAGTGATCCTCCGTACAGGCCGTAGTGCAGTGATCCGGTGACTGGACTTCCGCCCGACGCGACAGATTTTTCTATGGTCGCTGTTATCTGTTATCAATACTACATATACTATTCCTGCAATTGTGTCTAAATTACAAAATGAGTTAATAAAGGGGGCAATCCACGATTTTATGGCAACGTCATAAGAACGGCGGAGAAAAAGCTCTTTCACAATTTGTATGCATTGTTTTAAAAAATATTATTTGATACCGACTTATTCATTTCTATATATGAACACATCGACGGTTTGGTTTCATTTCGTGCTGGGGCACGATGAAGCAAAAATCTTTTAGATCAAATAACTCGTAGATTGGAACTAACGCCATGTGATTGTCATCTCCTTGACTTTTGGAACCCGATCATGAATAACTAGATGCAATCGTCACAATATGTTTATATTTATAGTTATAATCAAGGCCCCTTTCACTTTGTCTATCATTTAGTATCCTGTCAATATTTCTATCATATACAAAGTTACACCACTTTTGCTAATAAACGAAATAAACAAACTCTTTTACATGTTAAATTCTTTTACCTTCTATTGCTGTACATTCGATCGTACTTTTGCTTTTTAGACACTATGACCTCGAGTTGATTTATATTTGTTTTCATTTTTTTTCTGAACTGAACCGTTCGTATTGGTTACCATCTCATGCAAGTTGCAATTTAAACACTGAAGGCGCAAGGGTTAATTAATCGTAGGCATACAGATCGCAAAATCTTTAATCCATGTTTTACTGTTTTGAAACATTTTTAATAACTTACATCATATTGTAGAATTATAATATTTAAGAACTTATATGTGAACGTGCTTTAAATAAAAATTATTCTCATAAACATAAATTAGCATCATCCATTTTCTTGTCAATTTTACACACATTAACAATCTCTAAAACCACGTAAATCACACAGAATTGTTTCCAAACAATACCAAACTTTAACAATTTCATTCGTGCAACTAAAATCGCTCTAAGGGTCAATAATTTCACAGCTAACTCCCAACGCAGCCTGTTGTCATAATTTCGTAATGATAATAGATATGCAATAAATGACATTTGAAAATTTCGTTAATCGCATTCAACAAGTTCTCGACAAATAAGTTAAGAATCCACCACTCACCCAGTAACTCGAAGCTGCAGACGCTACTAAAAAGGTCAAACTAAAAACACTTAAAGTGAACGAAATGAGCAGGCAATATCGTTTAAGTTTAACCATATTGTCTTTTGTACTTGTCGAAATAATTACGATAATTCAAATTATAATATTCTTTCGTATATTGGACTAATTTAAAGAATAATACATTCACGCTCTCTGTTTGTTTTTACTATCCACAACATTGCAGACACCTGATTGACTTCACGAGCCTTTTACCGTTTTAAATGTAGTATTATTTTCGATAAAAGATAAAGAGATAACAAATAGATTATTTATTTAATTGAACGTTTGTTGTCGGAATCAGGAGTGGATTAGCCTTCCTTATCTCTTTACTCGGACCTAAAAAATTTCCCCTCACCGAGGACAGATGACGTATGACAAAAACGTATTACCGCTTTTTAATGATGTACCGATTTTGTAAAACTTTTATTATAGTCAGGCCATCCCTCAGTCAGTAAGAGTTTAATTGTAAACTATAAGGATTCACCTTGTGACGTAACATGGATTGCAACCTACCGCATGAGCCTTATTTATTTAAAAATAGAAGTCGATTCTCGAACAGTAAATGACCAACCTTACTGCAATTGAAGTATTTCATGATTCAATTGTAGTGATGATACAGGAAAACGTGCAAACACTTGAATCTTCATCCAGATTTTAAAGTTTCAGCACACCTTGAAGCTCTAATGGTCCAATCTCATAACCGTTAATCGTATTTATAGTAGAGAATCGTCGGCTGCGTTGGGAGATCATTATGGTTTGCGCCAGCATCAGTAGGCTTCGACAAAAGTCTATAGGACTGTCCTTTTCGCAGAAAAATAATGAACGAGAGGTATAGGCCTGAATGGAAACTCTTATCTAAACCGTCATGCTAGGTTCGCTGTAAATACAAACATTATTTTTCACACAAAAAACTTGTTAATATTACATGTGTGAGTATTATAATGTCGGCAAAAATATTTTTTTTGTATTTTATAAGTAAAAAGTTTCAGTGAAATCTCTTAGGTTGTGTTGCTTGTATCTGGCTTATTTTGAATATCTGATATTTAAAAAAAAAGGAAAAATAAAAACCATTTCCCGCCATTTTTCTATTGTTTTTCTTGTCACAACAATGAGTGAATCTAACGTAGAAATTTCATACATTTTGGAGTTTTATTACAAAAAAAAAGGAAAAATATGATACAAACCGCCAAAAAAATTCTGACATTTATGGACCTAATGCAGTGTCAGTAAGAGTATCACTGGTTCAAGCGTATTCAGTCTGGAAATTTTAAGGTCAAAGATGAACCTCATTCTGGTCGACCTGTTAAGGATAAAGTTGATGCCATTTTGGAAAAAGTAGAGCAAGATCGGCATATTAGTTGTTACGACAGAGATGAAGAGCTGGGGATCAATCCCCAGCGGTTTTTATGGTTAATCACAAAGACCGCTCTGCCGGTAAATTCAAAAAATTTTCCAGTTGCTCTCTTTCAAAATAACGTTGACCATTACGAAATGCATCAGTTTATGTATTCAAGAGATATTATTAGGGATAAACTTTCCGAAAAAGATTATTTCGAATTATTTCCTAAACTACCGATAAATTTAAAAATGCAGCAAGCTATTGTCTTTAAAAAGTAACGTTGATTGTCGCAAGCTTTATCAAAATTGGTGGGTTTGTTTGAACAATATCGTTAACGACAAATTCTGATGAAAAAAGTAAAAATAACTTCTAAAGTTGACGTCGAATTGATGTTTGGTATCGCTCCACTTTTTTGCTTAAAAAACTGCGTCAAATTTTGCAAAGGAGATGAGAATCAAATAACGTGATCGATAAATAATATACTAAAAAAAAATTAAAATAGGGTATTTTTCTGATGATATGACTAGTTGGCATGGAATGTACGTAGAGATAACAATATAACTGTTTGGTGGATCAAAATAAATAGACAATTAACATTTGCTTAGGTGTTCGATAGCTGTCAATCCTCTCGAATGTTCGATACAATATTTAATTTCGAATATAAAATATACAATTCGTTGGATAGGGATTCGTAGTGGAAGAACAGATTCAACGGTTAGCGGTGGGTTGCATTCTGCATGTTGACGCATGTTGTCTAATTATGGATTTTCGGAAATTAATACCTCACACAATGGAATACCAAAACGTTTCAGACATGGTCGGAAGTTAAATATTTTTAAAAATAGAGCTCAAAAAGCTTAAAGATATGTCTTTGAATTTTGAGACAATTAAATTTTTAAACTCGAGGACCTTAAAAACACATCGATATTTATCGATGTGTTTTAGAAAATCCTCACTTCCAAATGTAAGATATGGATCCAAAACTATTTCAGTAAGTAATGAAGAATTGGAGTTTGTTAATGCCACCGTATTCCTGGGAATAACTTTAGATAAAGGCTTCAATGGAGTCCTTATATCAGTAAGTTGACGAAAAGGCTTAGCTCTGCCGCCTATGCAGTAAAAATTACGAAATTTATTAGAGATGGAGAGCGCTAGTTAGTTTACTTTGACTATTTCTATAAGGTGATCTTGCTCTTGGAATATGCCGCAGATATTCATAGAATGTGTGCTGAAAAAACACTCCGTTCGGATAATCTGCAAGCTCGGACCTCGTGTATTTCTTAAAGTTATTTTAAGGAAATTGGAATTTTAACTGTGGCATCTCATTTTATGTCTGAAAATTTATCATATGTAAAAAAAATAAAAGAAAAAGTAATCGCCATAAATTGAGTACCATAATTAAAAATAAACTGTGTTTACATGTTAGTCGACTATGCAAATCACAAATTCATTTAGAGGGCCTATATGCGTATATTCTATAATATATATATATATATGGATATAGAAGTTTTACTTTCGTACTATAAATTTAGGAGTATTATTAAACAAACACTCAATAAAAAAGTGTATTACTCAATCTCGGTATATTTAGAAGACAAATATCCATGGACACAACCAACTTGAATTCTTACCGGATTGTTTCATTGAGCAATGATAAATATTAATTCTGGTTATGTATAATAAAATTAGCAAGCATCTACTTTAAAATTTTTTATTCGTTGTACACATTTTTTTTGTAATAACAAAATATTTCCACAATTATCATATTTAATGGTCAATACAAAAGACAGTACAAAAAATTATAAACATGCTCAAAGATTGTAACTTCTAAATTTGTTATATGTGGATATACAGCAATTCTCTCCGTAAGTACTCCGCTCTCATTAATGTCATCACCATACTGCACATGGAAAAAATCATAGCTACCAACACGAGCCTGAAAAATATAAACTTCAATGTACCCAATGTATTAAATATGCCTCCTGACATTTAATAATTTATAAAAGGAATTGCCCTTTCAAAACAGGCACAAGGAAATCCGCGGGTTGATTATTTGAGGACCTCAACTCGGTCACGTGATTTTCAAAAGTGCTGCCAGTTATTTGATCTCATTCTCGATTCCTATTTCAATCACGGCCTCCATTTCTATTTTCATGTCTATTACACCGATTCCTTCTTAATGATTCGCTCAGCGTCACAAGCTAGTGATAGTTATCAAATTTATTTAAAAATACAAACATGAATTAAAAAATCTCCAACCCTAGACATTATTCCTGAACATAATTATATTCGCCATTTCATTGAAATCAGGTCAAATGTTCAGGTATAATTATTTAGCTAATATATCAATCTAAAATGTATAATATTACTGTACCTTTCATTTAAATTACATTTTAATATATTTTCTTAAAATATAATTCATATGTAAAATATTAAAAATTGCTTGTTATCCAAAGGAATTTTTAAATGACTCGACTTACCAATAAGAATATCCAATCCCTGGAGAAAATTCGAAATCGTGCACCGCAATGTATGGGAACGCCAAATGATAGCTCAATGTATTAGCATATAGAGAGCCCCAAAATATTAATAGAGTTAATCCCATTATAATCGATATAACATTTAATACCAATAGAACTGAAAACGCAAAGAGAATTATATATGATATTAGAAGGGTTTTAATCTTAAATATTTTAAACAGTCTCATTTTTGCAATCAGTTTGACCATCTTTCGAAAGTGATTTGCTTCTAAATTAAATCAAACGAATCCATACATCATCAATATTTATACAAACTCACAACTATTTAGAAAAGAGGTCAACAAAGATTACACCACTTAGCACGATCCTAACACATGTTTCTTTCTCAACTGACATTTATCAGGCGTTGCATGCAGTCTCAACAGTTTTCGAGTACCCGTTCTCATCCTTCTATCTTTCACTTTCCAACTTAAGTTCTCTTTCTACGATCTCCTTACAATTATCTTTTCTACACTGTCCCCCTACTTTAACTCATAAGTTACTATTTCATTAAGTATATCTTCTTTCAAACTGCACCATTCTTTCATTACTATTTATATATTAATCGTTTAGGCTTATAAAGTAGCCTTATGCTAGAATAGCACATCCATGACATTAACTTATTGTAATGTGATATTTTTTCTGACATTCCCAACTTCCACTATCGCACACTAACATCTACAACCGATATTACAAAACTTTATTTTGAATATTCTGTTATTCTTATTGATCATAACGCGATACAAAAATACAACCCAAGTTTATTCCAAAATTAACATGTCGACAATATTGTCTAAAAGCGACATCCCTAGATATGTTTACTTACAATTTAGTCCCTGTACAAGTTTAGATTCGAACACTAGTAGAGCCACGGCGGTCATGAAAGTAGAAAACGCCACAATCATTATTTGCATATACAGAAGCACGATTATTCTGTTTAACAAGTAGCTATCCATCGTCGGGGGTGCTGAAACTGTATACATTAATATTATATAATTTTTTTATGATCTTTTTAGAGAAATATACCCTCCTAAAATATATTTATCTCATTTAGGGGATGTGGATCCTAATTTCGATTCTGGCTCAGTGCAGCTCGAGGTGCGGACGACTATTAATGGAATAGAATGGCGATTTTTCTACTCGTCCGAGTTATACCTGTTACTTCTACCTCTTATTTTACCCATCATAGTGTCTTTGGGTTCCGCGAAATCCAAAGAAAATCGCAATGACTAAGAGACCTTAATGGAAATTTGGCTTTAATATATCTTCGTGATAGCTGTACAACTCCGAGTTTGATTTTGGCAATATGTTTAAAAATGAGAAAAGAGCGACAGTGATATCCATTAGATGAGAAAATGAAAATAGCGATATCTATTAACATTCCATGTTAAAGTAGGGAATTAAAAAAGTGGGTACATCTATTGAGTGCCTTGTAAACTCTAATGCACGATTCTCGTATTCGCTTGAATAAACTAGTCTAGTACTTTAGAATAGCCTGTGGGTATATAAAGTCGTCTATAAGGCGCTGCAAGTTAGTTCACGTTTTGCTTTTGATCAACGAGCAGTTTAAGATCAGAAAAGAATAAATGTGCTGTGCAATTTAAAGTAAAGTGCTTAGAAAATCATCTGTTGAAGTTATGCACAAGCATAATTATTTTTATAAGTCTTTAATTAGAGAAAATCATTTGTACATGTTTGGAAATTCATCTTCTCGAGTTTAGAAAAATCACTTTAAGTTTGAGAACATCATCTTTTCAAAAGTTTTGAGTGCTTCTAGGGTAGAAAATCACAGCATTAAAAGTTCGGTCGATTATCACCTTGCTACAGTCTAGCAAGCTTTCTTGATGTACATCTTAGAGCGAATCGCCGTACTCAAAGCTTGGTTTTTTGTAATCTTACAAGATTGCATCTACAAGCTACCTTGAGTACTCTCTAGAAACTTCTACGATGACATTTACATTCCAAAACTACAATCTAATGTAAGTAAATATCTACTTAAGGTTATTAATATTGTTAAATATAATATTTAGGTTATAACATTGTGTAAAAGTATCAGCTAATATAAAATCGAACGTGTTTTTAAATAACTGCCTTTAAGTATCCTACCTTTTTTTCTTAACACCATAGAAATTTCTTAATTGCGTTATGAACTTATAAAAAGTTTAAGAGCTCCGCGTAATCATTTCTTTTTTCGAATATTTGTTTTGGTACCTTTGATCTTATTAAAAGGCTTGTCTCTCTGGGAATTTGTAGTCATGGTATTTTGTGAGTTATCATCAAACATTATATATAAAATTATTGTTTTGCCAGCATTGCACTAGAGGCCGTTTTTTAATAGTACGATCTTTCTTCAGCGACCCATGTCCTCTGTACATCGAGTCGAGCATCTAGCCTCTCACACGTGTTTCTGCCAAATCTGATATATATAAATTAAATAAAACCGGATCGAGGATCGATCCTTATAGTATGCCTTGAGATACGCGTTTATTAGTTCTTCTCTATGTTCGCGGCCATCCTCTTATACATTTGCCATTTAATTTTTTATCGTTTTCACGAGCTCATTTCATGCATTTCTTTCATACAACTCGTTGATGAGCCCGACGTGGTTGATCAAATCCAGCCAATCAAGACGATGATGTTACTATAATCTTTGATTTGCTCATTCGACATGTGTATCGATGTACCTCGTTATCTTAAGTAATATGCTTCGAGATAAAAGTCACGCACTCCGTTTACATTACTGAAAGTATAATGAGCTCGGTACGTTGCCCATTATGTTAATAGTTGTATGGGTAATACAACTATTTTTCCATTTTAGATTAGTGTATTCCTTCCTGTACTCTTCAACGTTTTATGATGGGGAAGTGTCTAGTTTCATTTACGAAGTTCATTATTGTTTTCATGGCTGCTATCGGGCCATTTTTGGTCACTTACGGTACGTCTGCACGCATTCTATCTGGGTCACTCCCTCTGCACTTATATATTAAATAATTAGTATAACATACAAAATTAAAGATATGTACTTTTCCTCTTTATTTTATGTTTTTCAAATAAATTACTTTTAAAAATTACATAGATTGTAGCTTATAAATAATGGTTTAAAGAAGGTGAAGGTCTTTCTTTGTTTGTATTATTCTGAGATATTAACGCAGGTCATTATAGTTATACTTACAAATTTATCAAATATTGGATGATCATGACACTTAGTAATTGTGTGTAGATCTAATGGCAATACAATAATATAGTACCACTGAATTGATAAGATGTTAGAGCTAAAAATTAGTCCCATAAGTTGCATAACAGAATAACATAAGCCTCATTTGAACTTGTTGAAATTGTTTTGAAATGTTCTCTCACCATGAGCAATATTTAGGGTCTGATGATGGAGCTAGGAAGTATGTACTAAAACTCCGTAGTAGATCAACGTATTCTAGTCATGTTTTGGGGTTGACAGATTAGTTTAGGAATACACTTTGACCGTGATTGATCTTCAGGGACTGATGACCAAACTGGAAGGTAGGTATTGAAATTCAATAACAGACCAACATATTCTAGTCGCATTTAGATTGCTGAAATTGGCTTAAGATACCGCGTTTAGGCTTGTTGGAATAATCTTAAAATGTACTGAGTGCAGTCATGTATTATTTTCAAACTCTCATGACAGATACAGAAAGTTGGCACTGAAACTTTATAACAGGTCAACGTTTTCTAGTCATGTATGAGATTACTGGATTTTTTTTATGATGCACTTTCGCCATGTTCGCTTTCAAGTGCAGGTAACAGAGCTGAAAGATTATCACTGGAACTTGATCATGTATAATATTTTAGTATGAAAATGTGGCGCTTTTCCTCAAAAACTACATATTTTAGAAGAAAAATTGTTTATCTATGGCATTAACGATTTTATTTCTATTAATTGATACTACAAGCACGGTTTACTCTAAAGCTCTTTCGCAATAGAAAAAGAAAACAAGTTTATTATTCATCTTTTTCGTTTTAGTACAATACTCACCTATTTATAAAAGTGTGAGTATTGTTTTTTGGTTTTTTAAACATAGAATATGTATTTTTACTCGATTCTTGCAGCAGTTTATCTACTTTTCGTTCAATTTGAGTGTAGCGTCTTATGAAGTTATTCGCTTAATTGAAAATCTAAATCGTTAGACAGTCTTAGTGTAATAGTAGTCTTTGTGTAGTACTGTTTCTTTTTTGATTTCTTGTTGAATTTTTTCCTTTAGTCGTTCTTTTTAATTAATTTCCATGTAAAGAATTATTTCTTCATATACTTTTGTGAGACCTATCATGCAATGTGTATCATTATGATTTCGGTCTTGTGATAGCTTTTTTTACAATTTTAATGTTCGACATTTTTAAAATATCTTTGTCATTTTTAATGAGTTTGTTTTTTCTAATCATTACTTTTTCATATTCATTTTCTATTTTTAATCCACCTCGCTACGTCCGTGACCAAAAACTTCAAGCGAAAACTAAACAGGTGGATGCGATGAGCGAGAGTCGCCACCGATGGTGCGATCCACGCACCTGCCACTGACCCCCAACCTGACAACTGCGCAGTGCAGTTGCAGTACATAATGGCCAGTAGTTTTACACAAATATTGAACAGCAGAAATTTTTGAAATTACACCTATTTTGGCGCTTGGAAATATGATAAGAGTTAATTTTAACGATACCTACGCACACCGATATTTAAACCGACACCACGAAGTTGGTTCGAAAATATCTCTCAAGTTTTGCATAAAAGGCTACCACCAAAGTAAAAGCAAGGACATCTACCACGTATGTTGACGTACGCGTGAGAACTGATAATTATATTTAAAGTAATTATTTAAATATTTTCAAATATCTCTGAATCTACAAATAATAAAAGTAGTTTCTTAAGATATAAACTTTTTAATTGCGTTTATAAATTTTAGGTTAATTATTGATACGTGTTATTTTTATTTGTTTACATAATAAGTTATAGATATTATTTAAAGAATAGTTTTTTTATACATTCTGTAGACAGATATATAGAAAACTAATTAACCTTATACATTTGTTTTTATAAAACTTAGAGCAAATATTGGCACGCGGGATGAAAATTTTTGGAATAATTTTTTTTCATTACACTAAAAACATATAACTTACGCGCGTACATAAGAATACACACACAGTTCTTCTTTGTAGCTAAAAACGTATCAGGCACCTACCACTAACGTGGCCAACTTTATGAAAGACATTCCGCACTTACGAAGCGGGCGGTCCATGTCCAATTCAGCGTTGTCGTCGCATTCATCAGACCGCGAATGATAGCCCTGGCTAATGTTAGTGATCTGGAAGCAAAAAAATAGTTAACCACATACCAAATGTATAGACCTTAAAAGGTCACCTGCCTGAACTGTTATGCGGATGATCTAGATACGCACAGCTCAAACCGTTGCATCTGATTGGACGTTATTTGTCGTATTTTTTAGGTGTACCTGACGAAAATCCTGTTCGAGATCGGATTTTTCATAATAAGTGCTGAACACTAAAATTGACTACGTGTAAACTGCGACTAATCCGCCATAATTCAGCTTTTCTTAGGGCAAGAAAATTAAGCAAGTTTTTATATGTTTTATTTAGGTAATTCGAGAATTTTATTGTTTATATCATATAATTTTACTGAAATATAAAAAAAGAATATCGTTTAGAATAACCATGTACGAGGTACAATTTTGTACACACATTTTTAAACTATAATAATAAAAATAAAAGTGATTATTAATTGGTTTTAACTTTTTTAAATTAAGGTGATTCAAAACGATTACAAAAAACAAACGTATTGAGTGACCTCTCTGTTCGTCTTATCACAGAAACATATTAAATTTTGTCTAAAATTCTAATTTTTCGGTAAAACAAACCCAGTCTTATGAAAGGTATTTCTTAATTTTACACATAAGAGCTCAATTTATTCTAAAATTATGGTATAATTACAATAATGCGGCAAAATTCTGTTTGCCTCAACAAACCTTTTTTGTTTAGTGCTTTTAAATACAAATACATACGTATCCGTGATTATTAAAATTGGCAGATTTATCAGAAAGGGTTGGGATTAGGAATTGGCCACACCCTTTTAAGTTCCGACAAATCCGTTGAAAAAAAATATTCACCAGAATACTACATCGCCAATCGCCCGACAATTTAAGTTTATTTATTAATATGGTCAAATAATAGTTTTGAATATTGTTTACAATTTACAAAAGAATATTGTTTAACGATTGTTCAATCATCAAACACCGTAGAATATTTTCATGACTTTTTATATAAATTACAACAATAATATTATACAAATTCAGGATTACTACCTGATATAATAGGAAAATTTAAAAATGAAATATTTTTATTGCAACTAAATCAAATATTTGATTTCGAAAAAGCTGAACCGGAATCGGGACGTAGTTCAAATGGAAATGAAAGACGAGGACCGGGATCAGAGTCATGATGGCATCACCATAACCAATCGATGTAAAATATATAGAGATCCAGTTTACGTCCACAAAGGTCAAGCCGCGGCGGAAAATTGTCTACAATAAAAAATATCAAAGCTTTAATTCTTCTTTGAGGTTTCATGAAAAATAATGAAAACCCTTACAGTTTAACCAATATAAAAAAAAAAAATTGTATGGTAACGAAGAATGGAACCAACTGAAAACCCGTAAAGGGATAGGCGATACATTTTTATGGTTCCGTGAGAATTTCTAAGAACCCTTTAATGAAGTCGATTTTAATAAAGAATAAAATGAAGATAGTCGAAAGCCAATAAAATTATATTCTATACATTTTTAGGCTTCCGTCAGAATTAATGAGGATACTTATAATTTAACGGACTTCAATCAAATTTGGAGACAATTAAAACCTAATAAAAGGATATTCAATGCATTTTACGGGTTCCGTGACATTCACTGAGAACCCTTATAATTTACCCAACTATAACAAAATTAAAAGTAAAGACAACTAAAAACCAATAAAGGAATATTCGATATACCTTAAGGGTTTTGTGAGATTTACTAAGAACTTTTTAACTAAGCCAATTTTAATAAAAATTACTATAAAGATAATTGAAAGCCAAGAAAATAATATCCTATACATCTTTAGGGTTTCGTAAAAATAACTGAGAACCCTTTTAATTTGACTGACTTTAATTAATTTAATATGGAGGCAACGAATATTAATGAAAGGTTTTTTTATACATTTTTAGGGCTCCGTGAAAAATACTAAGAATCCTTATCATTAACCTGATTTCAATAAAATTTTGCATGAAAATATTTAAATTCAGTAATAGAATATTCCGTACATTTTTAAATCTCTATAAGTATTACAACGAATCCATATACTTAAATCGATTTCGCTGATCTTTACACAAATTATTCAAGTTAGTACGAAGAGTTAGTGGTTAGAGTGGCTCATGATTCGTGATTGTGTTTTGTGAAGTTAACAATCACTTTTATAATATAATTTAAGTGATTTAAATAGCATTGCTGTCGAGATAGCTTGAAGTAAGTAAAAAGGCTATCTTATTTTTAGTGTTTCATGTTTAAGTTTCAGTGAAAATTACTAAAAAGTAATATGATTTAACCATTTTCGCTGAAATTTTCAGTTTTTAATTTATATTACACTAAATGTGTCTCAAAATACACAAGAAGAAAAGCAATGATCGCAAAATGTATGCCAAATTTATGAGCATTATTTATTAATAAATTACGCAAAAAAATATAGAGGAAGAGGAAATGCAGCTGGGTGAGAATGAAATTTTCCGTTTGCATAAAAAAAACTATGACTTTACATTATTGTTAAATGCCTGCCAGTGGTTACTGACAATAATTTAAGGAAAACGACGCAACGAAGCTCATGGCTATACATTTTTTACATGCAGAATAGTTATTGACAAGTGCCTAGTCGAAACCAGCAAAAAAAAACAGATATTTCTGAGTAACAATCAAACATGTGTGCCGATATGAGGTGAATTTAGAAAATTATGACAACGAATGGCGAACAATTAGTGCATTATCTTGTTGTGTATAAAATATTTTGTAAAAATTTTACATAGATAATAATATATTGTTTACGAATCTTATACATATCAGATGTTTATATAAACAAATTAACGTGAAATTTTTAATATAATCTTAGCTCATACACATCACATCATATGGTTTTTAGGAGTATTTAATTTGAAACAAAACATATTTTATCATCTTATTCGTAAAACCGAAATATTTTTTCTATGAACATCGGAACTCAGTTATGAAAAAGGTATTAGAATAGCAACACAAAATTATTCAATTAAAGTAACATTAAAATATGAAATGTAAAGTTTTATTTGCTAATGATAAAATATGAATACATTCACGTATTGAAAATTAATTAACTGGTATATCTACTTATTACTTGTGGAGCGATATTTTTTTAGTTTTTGGTTTAATAATGCATTCTGAATTGTAAATAGGAAATAGTTTTTAAATTTAAAAAGCATTTCTTACGATTTTTAATTTTCTAACCGTAGTTGTTGTACGGTATGCCCAAATTAGATTCAAATAAATATAAATTGAAAATGGATTATAAGTAGGTAATAAATATTTTTTGTACGTTTCATAAAGAATAAAACCACATAAATATTTCTAATCTTAAATTTTTAATAGGTTTTAAAATACCTGTAAGATGTGACACGAGGAACGTGGAGTTCGTGAAAAATCGGTGGACAGTTTTCATATCTCTATTAATTATAGGTAAATAAAAAAACGGAAATTGCGTTTCACGCTACGATGCCGCTTCTTTCATAGAAGCGTGCAGTTTTTGTCAGGCTCTTATGATCAGTAAAGCCCAAAGCGCCAACGCCAGGTCAAATAATGCGGAAACTGTTGTAATTGTGGACATCTCTTTGACACCTATCTAATTATTACGCTGGCATATAAGTCATTTCTTCCAATATTTGTTTTTTAATATGCAGAAAAAATATATACTCTATTCTGATTGAAAGCTTTCAATTTTGACAAACAAATAATAATTTGTATTTATAAATACAATAATTTAATTTCTGTATGCACTCACACAGACGAAAGGGGGTGATTCCATTCGCACCCACCACGCGGATAGTCGGCGGATCCTCTGTTTTACGTAGACTAACAACATAAAACATATCAATAAAAAGAAATAACATACGTAGGATAGTCTGGCTTTTTCAGTAGTCTTGCATGTGACGGCGCAGGACACGAAACACGTCACTGAAATCGTTGTAAATAAATGTATAATAACAAAAAATTTTGGACCAGAGCGAATTTTCGTGCGAATTGCAAATCAAATCATATTTAAATCATATATTTGGATATATATACAAACTAGCATTTACCTGAGGCTCCGCCTGCTGCGTAGATATAAAATTATTTAAAAAAAATTATAGGATTTGCCTAAAATTCGTTTGTAGTGAGCGTCCCAAAAAGAGTAACTGTGCCTAATTTCAAGTCAATCGGACCTACAGTTTCAAAGATCTTGTAAGTCAATCAGTGGTATTTCGCTTGTTTATGTGTAACAACGATCGATGAAAAAATTTTTTCATATTTCATATACAAATTCAAGACAATTTTCACATCATCTTTTATTTACGTTTAATAATAATATATTAAAAAAACTAGTTGTCAAATACAAACAGCGCAACCAAAGAAATTTTACTGCAACTTTTTACTTACAAAATAGGAAAAACTTTTCCCCGACCTAATATAATTATATTAGGTCGGGGAAACTAGGATTAGTTTTGAAACCATTAAAAGATGACATTTTATAAAAGAGAGCTAAAAAGTAAAAACGGTATCCCACCATTGTTTCTCTGTTGTTTTTCTGTCTACTAAAATGAGCGAATCTAACGTAAAAAGTCGTACATTTTCAATTTTGTTACAAAAAAGGGAAAAATGCGTCATGAGCCGCGAAAAAACTTTGTAACATTTATAAACTTAGTGCACTGTCGATAAGAGTAGCACGAAACTGGTTCAAGCGTATTCATTCCAGGAACTTTGATGTCAAAGATGAACCTCGATCTGGTCGACCTGTTATGGATAAAGGCGATGCAATTTTGGAAAAATTAAGTAAGATGAGCATATTAGTTCTTACAACAACACAAGCTGAAGAACTGGGGATTGACCCCGAAACAGTTTTGAGCCATTTGAAAAAAAGTTTACTATGCAAAAAAGCTCAATAGTTCGGTTCTACACGAGCTCGCTGAAAGAAATCTAATGAATCGTATACTCATTTGCGATTCTCTATTGAAACGTAATGAAACCGAACCGATTTTAGAAATATTGATCACTGGTTATGAGAAATGGATTGCCTACAACAAGATCATGGTCAAAAGGCAAGCAAGCTCCACAGACTATAGCGAAACCAGATTTAACTCGCAATGAGCTGATGCTATATGCATGGTGGGATTGGAAAGGCATTATTTATTACCACCGGACACGACCATCAATTCGGATCTCTACTGCCAACAGCTGACGAGACTTAATCAAGAAGGAAAGAAAAAACGGCTGGAATCACCTTTTCACCTTTATAATGCCAGATCACATACATTTTTAGCTACTCAGTAAGTATTGAGAGAATTTGGTTGGAAAGTCTTAATTCATCCACCATATAGCAATGACCTTGCAACTCTCAGATTTTCACCTTTTTCTGTCTCTTCAAAATTCTTTAGGTAATATTAAGTTAACATCAATAGAGAACAGTCAAAACTACTTGTAGTAGTTTTTTGAACGCAAGTCCCAAAATTTCTACAACAAGGAGATTATGGCACTACTTTGGAAATGACAACGAATTGTTGAACAAAATGACATATATATATGTAAATAAAAGATAATGAAAAATTATCCTGAATTTGTATATTAAATACGAAAAAACTTTTCCCCGACCTTATATATACAACTAAGACTTTTGGACTTATTAATAAATCGATCGCCCCCGCTCTCCTTTTGTTTCAAATACGGGGGCTTGGACTTCGAACTCCTTACGCGGGCTCTACTCGGGTGATAGGCTGACATTTTATATGTTTCATATAAAAGTTTATCATCTATAAAACCGTAAACGAATTTTTGTCATAATAATAAATTAAAAACAAACTGTGCACTTTGCAGAAAAGTAAATAGTAAAGATTTTTTTTCTCTACAAGCAGAAAATGTGGGAGAGATGTAAATGAGTTTTTAAACTTCACTTTTTAAAAATAAGCCTTTGATACACTGCTTTTACTATGCATAACACTTTTTCATGTACAAGATTACACGATTATATAAATAATATACAAATTATTGTTTAAACTTAGTCACTCACCGTACAGTGGATGCCTGGTTGTCCCGGCACCGCGCAGCGTGAGTGATCCCCCGTACAGGCCGTAGTGCAGTGAACCGGTGACTGGACCTCCGCCCGACGCGACAGATTTTCGTATGGTCGCTGTCATCTGTAATCAATATAAAGTCAAATATTCTTATATTTAAATCTAAATATTAGTTAAAAAATAAACTAAGAAATTTAAATAATTTCTACAGCATGCATTTGCTCCCAGAAATCATCAATTGATGCAGTGAAGCTGTTGATGAAAACCACGTATGATCATAGAAATTAATTACTCTGGTTGCGTTGCAAAGTATTTTTTTTTTTACTTAAATATGTCACTAACTGGAAAATAAAGATTACGTAACCATTCGATTACATGCGATTTTTAAATTTTGTGATGATTAACAATGCACGCTTAGCGAAAGATGTTGTTATTTATAGCAACAACTGTGACCCCTTTCTCTTTATTTCTTCTTTTACCTCCTGTCACGATATCGTATTGATACTAGCTTTTCATACTACTTTTCATAGTAGCGTAATCATACTTTTGCTTCTTTCAAACACTATGACCTTAGATTGGCTTATACACATACCTTTTCTTTCATAAAATCGTTCATCTCATTTATCACATTTTGCAACTCGCACGCCGAAGGCGCAAAAATCATTTATTGTAGACAAAAAAGTCATTTGACAATCACCTCACAAAAAGTATAGTCAACATTCGTACTGTTTCAAATCGTAACATTTCATATCAATCGTTATATTGTAGAACTCTTGTACTTAAGATCTTTTTGTTTATTGAAAATTTGTATCATTCGTTTTTTGCCACGCTTAGATTACACATATTCAATAACTTCTAAAACCGCGTAAGTTGACGTCATCGTTTCCAAGCAACACCAAAATATAATAAACTTATTCGTACGTGCAAATGCTGAAACTACGGTACGGAGCCATGATTTTACAGCTAATTTTCAGTTTACCTTTTTTTGTATTCTTAACTCGTGTTAATGCTAATTTAGTCAGATTGGGTACCTAAATGACGAACATAAAAAATTTAATTAGCACCTTCAAAAAGTTAGCAACAAAATGAGGTAAAAACTCATCACTCACCCAGTGACTTGAAGCTTTAGACGACACCAAAAACGTCAAACTAAAAACATTCAAAATAAACGAAATGAGTAGGCAATATCGTTTAAGTTTTATCATACTGTTGTCTTTTTGTAGTTGTCTGAGTAATGAGGATATATCATGAAGTAATACTCCGTCATATAGTTATCGATAAAAATTAATGTAAATAAATTAACAACCTATTTTTATATTCTGTTTTTTACTACTAATAACAATATCGTAGCCGTCTATCTGACTAAAGGAGCGTTTACCGTTTCAAATTCCACATTTTTTACGATAAAAGATAAACGGATAACGCATGGATGAACACTTAATCTTAAGTTACATTCTCGATATTAAAAAAGGATTATCCTATCTCTTTATAGACTAATTTTGGAATATTACTCCATTTCGGTCACACCATCCATCGACTTTTGAAGAGTCCCATTATAAGATATAGTATACTTTGTGATGCAGCATGGATCATACTCCACCTCATTAGTCCAGTTATAATTTAAAGAGAAAAGGAAATATTAGACAATAAAAGTGACCAATCATTTTTTAACTGGTGGCTTATAGTTTAATGATTCAACTATAGATTGCAATAACATTTATAACTCAGCGATACAGAAAAACATAAGTGCGCTTAAAATATCAACGAGATTTCAAGACCCAAGTACATCTTGAATCGTCAACCGATTTAACCGGTTGGATCATTTCTGCCTTAAACACATACCTTTTTATAAAGGAAGAAACATGCCCTACTTTCGAACACTAAATGTTGGTAATATTATTATTTTGACAACGACAAGCATACATTGAATGAGGTATGTCTAAAAAACTGGATACTCCAAAAAATATAATATTTATTATTTATTACAAATATATATGTTTTTAAAGTACTAATCCTTACACATGTATACACTTTTCAATGTGTTTAAACTACTTGAAAAATAACAGTGACCACTCTTTTTCAAATAGCTCAGAAATTAAATATAAGAATGCCAGTGCAACTTCCTCGCTCTCAAATCTCTTGCCTTTCATTTTTTCTAATTCAATTCACAATCGCATGGTACTAAGTAAGAGAATATTTTGAGTGTAGTTGGAAAATCACGTTTTTTGAAATTAAAAAAATTAGTATTTTGGTGTGTTGTTGCAGTGGTTATTAATGAAGGTGCTGAATTCGTGACTTCGGTCGCTTTTCATACCAAGATTTCCAATACCCAGTCTTCGATCAAGCTATACATATGTAATTCATCTTCAAAGCTTCCCTATCCTTTTTTGTACTCGGCAAACCGATTAAGAACTGTTACGCGTGAATAAACAGATTGGCCTTAAGTACAAGAAAATGTTTTGAGTGTAGTTGGAAAAAAACATTTTTTGAATTAAAAAAGTTAGTATTTTGGTGTTGCGGCGTGGTGTTGCAGTGGTATAAATGAAGGTGCTGGATTCGTGATTTCAGTCGCTTTTCATACCAAGATTTCTAACATCCAGTCCTCGCTCAAGCTATATATATGTAATTCATCTTCAAAGCTTCCCCATCCTCTTTTGGACTCGGCAAACCGATTAAGAACTGTTACGCGTGAATAAACAGATTGGCCTTAAGTACATCCAAAAGTTCAAAATATTCTTATGATTTAAATCTGTTATGGCAATATTTTTACCGCCGGTGAGCCCGCACCTTCTATCTTTATCTTTCACTATTTCGGCCTTTTCTTGCGTTGTGGGCAGAAATTATGAACAAGACAGATTTTTCACTTGTATATTCCGCACGAGCTTTATAATTCACTGCTGCAATTAAACTGCGACAGATACACCAACACAGTCACATTTTATAGGCGGTGCATCTACCTACACATATAAATAGCACACATTACATATGAGGAAGCGTAGCCATACGTTTCGAATTCCTTTCGTGAGACGTTCATTCGTGGATCATTTACAGTCTGTTGGGGATGCAGGTACAGACATGACCTATGGCTCGAACCCGAGCTTCTCGCAGTGAATACAGTCCTTGTGGGTCATTGGGCTGGCGACTTTGTAGTTTCCCAATATCCTGCCGACACTGCGGTTGAAGCAATCGCGCACCATCGGGCGCCCTTCGAGGTTGAGTCGGTCTGCGGAAAGGCGAGTGTAGTCGAGCCCGCTGTTCGGTAGATTGTGTGTCGGTCATCGGTGATCCATGCGGTAGGAGTTCATATAACCGACCGCAGCTGTCTCGAAGACACGATGGCGGTCAGAGATATCTTTAGTCACTAGTCTTCATTTATTGTTCTTTCACTGTACGGTACCATTTTATCTTTCTTCGGAATTCACATTTACTTTGAACTCGTTGCGTGAAGGTTTCAGTTGCGGGCGCGGGCGCGTACATGCGCATTACGGTAGGTAGAGGAGGGCGGTCACCTGGCATGAGGAGTGGCAATCGACGAGGGTGAGGAAGGTAGGAGCAGACCTGGCCGCGCAAGAGAAATACTCAAATCCCATATTCTATATTTTTCACGAATAATCCAGAACCTGAATCATAGATACAGAGTACATCCCTGCGACCTTCCACGATGTAAACACCGCCGCGTGCAAAACGTCTAGAACAAAGGAAGTACGTCCCAGCGACCTCTGCAAAGACGCTCCAAGGTGCCCGGACGAACCAAACAAAGAGGCATTCAACGACGCCCGCTGGATGACCGGCCACGTAGGACATCCCCCAGCCTCCACATGCCCCGCAGACGCCTTATGTTCCAGACAAAGGAACCGTAGCCTATATAAGGACGGCGCGCAACCCGCTCCACGTTCTTGATGTTTAACTCTCGACCTAATAAGACAGTGCTATGTAAACGCTTTGTACGAAATATACTTTTTAAAAAGGTATTAATACAGCCAAATTATTTTTCTCGCACGTCGCCGGCTGTGGAGCTACGGCAAGCAACACGCGTCAGCGATCCGCTCCATAAGGTTCAAGGCGGGCACGCCGCCGACCGCCGCCCATCGGAAGTCAATGGACCGCCGACAGCAATAATCAAGGCAGCACGCATCAGCGATCCGCTGCCTCCATACCTCTCGTTCCACTGCGGTGTCTGCGCGGAGGACGGCTGTACCAGTGAGCTTCATAAGAATATCCGTGACGGTCGCGGTCCCGTGTCGGTCTACCTTTAATAATTAAAGATGCGGCGATATCGGCTTTGGTGCTGTGTATATTCAGGTGGTCTCAAATTTGAGGATAGTTGCCAAGAGCAGGCCAGTTCGGAGAGCGTCACGCATGTTTGGTAACACGTACGCGCGCAGGGCGGCCTGTGTTTGCCCTCGTGGGCATCAGCCGCGACCTCAACAACATTACGAGCTGCCGGAGGTTTGCAACGTTAATCGCACTTGCGGAAGCGGAGATTATCCGAAGCGTCGCAGCCACACGTCCCATAGCTATTAGTATCTACCACCGTAACTTTGTGAGATGTTCGTTCATGGATCCTCCACACCCTCCTGCGGGTGCAAGTGCGGGTATAAGCCTATAGCTCGAACCCAGGCATCATCTCAGAAGGGACACTACCCTCTTGGGTCATGATATGGCGATTATCGTCAGCAGCGGGTGTCTCTCAGCTTACACCTTGTCTTCGTTGGGAGAATTGAATAACAGGTCTACTGGAAGCTGATATCCTTTTGGTGGTCGGTCGCATTGAGGTGTTAAATTGTGTTGTGAGGTGTAGGGGTCTGCTTCTGCGCGACTGAAGGCACGTCACGCCAGCATTTTGATGGACTCCTCGAGGGTTTCGATTTTTAAGTCTCTTCCGAATACGTCATTTTTGACGTACCACCCGGTCCTTGCAATCATACGGAGCACTATGTTCTGCTGAGTCTGGAGACGCTGATGCTGCAGTTCCGAGGAAAGGACATACCAATCTGGTGCAGCGTAGGTCAGGCGGAAGCGTATATAGCACTTGTAGATGGCTATTTTGGTCCTAATGGGTAGTCTAGAGGCGAGAATCGGGCGTAGTTTTGCGCGCAGCACGACTCATCTTGATGACATAGTCCACTTGAGGTACCATACGCGGTGAACAGTGAATATGAACGCCCAGATATCAGACGCATGTTCTCCATTCCACCACCTGTCCTCTCAGAAGCAATTGATCTGGCATGGTGCGTTAGCTGCCGGTCAATAGAGCGGCCGCCTTACTGACGTTGACGGCCATCCTCCATTTGTCCAGCCATTCGGGCAGCAAATCAAATACACGCTGGATCCTCTTCGCGGCTAGGTCAGCTGTTCGCAAAGACACGAAATACGTGCTGTCATCAGCGTATAGCGCCAGCATTACGTCATTCTCCAAGTCCTCGAGACGGTGTCGCAGCGTCCGTATGTCATCAGTGTGTAGTGCTTATAGTTCGCGAGATAGGCAGCTGCTCTGCGGTACTCCTGCTTGTATCGGGCATGGGGCAGATAGCACGTCGTCGATGCTGCATCGTTGAAGAAAACTGGCGACGACACTTATGAGTGCAGGCAGCAGTGTGGAGTCTAGTAATTTATGATGAGGCCATCATGCCACACACTGTCCTAGGCCTTCTCCATATCTAAGAGTACCGCTACCGTATATTGCTCGCAGTTCCTTTCGGATGAGGAGTATTCTTATAACCTTATGATTCTTATGATCTTATGACTACTGCGGAACCCGTATTGCTCCTGTCGCGCAGTCGGGAAGAAGCGTATTTTGGTTAGCAGAGAACGCTCAAATGTCTTAGCCACGTGGAATAACAGGGTGATAGGCCGAATGTTCTCCGATTTTCGTGGATCCTTTTCCGCTTCCGGAATCGTAATGATTTTCTCCCTCTTCCACGCCTCTGGGAAGTGACCTGTACGGAGTAGTACATGGCCACAATTGCCCTTCTGGGTAGATGCCTCAGCGCGGCTGTTGATATTCCGTCAGGTCCTGGGGCCTTCTTTTTGGGAAAACGCATCACTATTTTGTGTAGCGCGGCTGGGGCTATGAATAAATCCCCTGGAAAGAAGGGGAGCGGAGTGTCCATGAACTTCCTCGCACGGTTCTCCACATGTGCGTAATGCTCTTATGATGGTGGAGAAGTGGCAGCGGGATTCGGAATGAACTGTTCAGCGAGGTGTTCGACTATCACCTTCGCTCGGGCTTTGGCATCATAGCGACGAAGCCCCAAGCGATCAGTGATTGGACACTTTGGAGCTTCGGTTTTGATAAGCTGGCGGCAGAGCTGGTTTAGATTCCTAGAACTTTCACCGGCCCGGTCAATGGTTGATTTCCAGGTCGCGCCGCGGAAATCTCTAACTGCTTCAGATATTTTTCAGGACAAGTAAGTAAGTAATTTTTTTTTCAGCTTGGAAAAACGGATGCGGATCACAGCTTATGTAACCTGCGTTTATGCCGTAGCATCTTTTTGATGCTCGAGGGCAGGTCACCGCGACAAGACGTCGATATTGGAAGAAGTCGTGAAGAAATGTCGTGGCCCTTACATGCGCTTCTCTTATCCTATCCACCAGAAGATTGGCAGTGGATACACCGACATCATCCTCGACCGTCACGACCGTCTCTGGGAGTTATGGTGAAGTGGTGGCTCCGTCCGGACCGGAGAAACTCGATAATAGAGAACCTCGACGGTCCGGAAAAACTACGACGATCACTCACTTGGCGATGAGACGCCAACTGCGCCTTTGTACACCAATTCACAGCCGTCCCTTAAAGAGCATCCCAGATCCCGGCCTCTAATTTTCCCCCACGGCAAAGCACAAATTTAGTATGCAATTTATATATACATTACAATAATTGTACTCTCGTATAACACAATACGAAATCACAATAAATACAGAACTGTCACATTGAACGCTACAAATCACAAATAATATTTCTACAAAATAGTCCCTGCACCTGCTATAAAATACATATGTTTCAATTATTTGATGTACATACAAAACATAAAAGATTATAAAAAACACAAATAGAATTCTTAAACTTAAAGGTTTAGTTTAGATCTAATTATTAACAAAGGGCGCGGCTGTCCGTAACAACATACTTTTTTGTAATCAAAATAAATCATAGCGTGAAAATCACGTTGATTGAGTTCCATTTTTTTAACAAATTCCGCCAGAATCTCACAAAAAAAATGCATTTTAAAAAGCAATATATTTATTGCATAAACTTACTGTTTTTGCATAAACTTACTGTTTTGCATCGTGAAAAGAACTACATAAAAATCGATCAAGAAATGTCAATATCCACGCTCTATAATATTATGAAACTAGAAATTAAAAAGAAGCTACTTTGATAAGAGACAATACAGAAAAAAATATGGTAATTATTTATGATAAAATTAAACCATTAATTCAAGAAAATAAAAATCTTAAATTTGAAATTGAAGCATTAAATATAAAAATTAATTCCTTAGAAAATGTAACCACAAAGAATAACATTATAATGCTCGGATTCAAAGAAACGGAGACTAATTATACCGAGCTCTTTAACAATATTATAGGATTACTTGAAAACTTGGGAATAAAAATTTATAACTATGACATAAACAAATTACACACAATTGGAAAACAAACAGCTGGAAAAACAAGGCCTGTATTAATTACTCTCACAACATACAACAACAAAATCGAGATTTTAAGAAATAAAAAGAAAATGCTTGAACCAACATACATTACTGAAGACATTTCCAAATAAACATCACCAAAACGCAAAGAATTACAGCAAGAGCTTCACCGACAGAGGGAAAAGGGAAACGATGTTTACATTAAGAGTAACAAAGTGGTAATGAAACCAAAAGTAAACAATAAAAGAAAAAAAGAAACCTCAGTATCACCTGCAGCACAGAATCACCAAAGGTCGGGCAGCAAGAACAAAAACATAGCAGGCCCAGCAAAACTACACAGAACTGACCCATTCGCATACATGAGGTCTAGATCATATTCTCTGACAGACACAACTACACAAAAAGCATAGGAATTTCTAAACATCGGTGACCGGAAAATAGCAACAAATAAATATAAGCAAAGAATACCTTGAAAAGAAAAATCACCCCAACCCGGCCGGTCACCGTGGAGCAAGAGACCAAAATCTTCTAGGTTCGCCGCCCAAAAAACACAATAAATATGAACAACACGTAATACATAAAATTAATGAAAAAGGAAAAGTTGTTAAAAAAGATAAGAGAAATAGTATTTACATGTCAATACTCAACACCCGGACCTTAAGAACAGATGAATCCTTACAAGAACTAGAATATGCTTTAGATTTCATGCACTGGGACATTATTGGCCTAAGTGAAGTGAGGATAATGGGCGAAAAAATTGAACAACATGAAAACTACATTTTCTATCATATAGGAAACACCTGGCCTACATGGCGTTGGGTTCCTTATTAAAAAATGCTACAGTAAATATATACAGTCTTTCGTTGGAATCTCAGAGCGAATTGCACAACTAAATATTAACTTGCCTGAATATGAAACTATATCAATAATTCAAATATATTCACCTACAGAGATGGCACCCAAAAACATGAAAGACACATTCTATGAGGACCTGAACAAAACCCCTGCAAGTGCACATATGAAAGTTGTCTTAATAGGAGACTTCAATGGCCAGATTAGCAAAAGGCTACCAAACGAAGATGGCATATTAGGTCATTTTAGCACAGGGAAAAGAAACGAAATGGACAAAGGCTAGTGAACCTTGCACAAGCACACAACCTGAAAGTCATAAATAGCTTCTTTAAAAAAACAGAAATAGAAAACGGACTTGGATATCTCCCAACGGGAGTGTGAAGAATGAGATAGATTTCATACTTTCAAATAAACCCCAAATCTTTAAAGATATAAATATAATTAATAAGCTCATCTTCAATACGAATCACAATTTCGTAAGAGGAGAAATCTACCCATATTAAATAAAGAAAAAGAAACCGTACACTAGGAAAGGAATTCCAATAAATTAAATCCCACTCCCCGTTTCAGAAAACTTGTTGGTAATGTTGAAGAATAAATTACTGCCTAATAACATAAGTACAGATATACAGGGAAAATATAATCTACTGGAGGAAACACTTCAAGAAATATCTAAAAAACTGCATATCTCAAAAAATAGGAAAGATAAAATTGGAGATGAAGCCAGACAACTTATGGAAACCAGGTAAATTCTTTTAAAAAATAAAAAACAAAATAGAACACAAATAACGTACTTAGGTAAACAAATTAATGATAAAATCAGGACATGTAGAAGAAAAATAAGAAATAGGACTATGCAATACCACATTGAAAAATCAGGAGGAATTAAGAAATCTCTAAAAGAACTGAAAGAGAATACCGCCTGGATTACATCCATCAAAAGCAAGGCAACTGGAAAGAAAGAAACAAAGAGACCCGAAACTATAGAAATAGCAAGAGCATAAGTACATAAATTTTCACATGTCTTTAAATTAATATGCGGAACCCTTGCAGCAGAAGACCGACTCGCACTAATACGATTTCTATAAATGACAGTGCATAAAATTAAAACAGATTAGAAAATACGACTTGACCCCAAAACAAAAAAATTAATGACGACTAGTTCTCGTCTTCAACTACTAATGACTCCTATAAAATTCGTGACAATAATCATTCCGTCTGTCACGTAAAAGTAAGATCGTCGCGGGTGAACTCAACATCACTTTACATTTATTTTACCCTCTCTCCTGTAAATACAAATTCTGTAAAAGCTTTTATTTTTGCTGTAGCAAAAATTTGCTATAGCAAATTATATGATGACGTAGACTGCACAAACATTCAATGGCTACGAAAAATGAAGAATTCTTCCAATACTAGAAAACGAAATAAGGAACGCAATACTGTCCCAAAAAAACTATAAAGCTCCACGAAATGATAGAATATCCAACGAAATTCTAAAAGGATGTCTAGACTACATAATAAAATATATCACTAATATGTACAACGATATTCTAACTAATGAACTAATACCACAACAATGGACATCGTCAACTATTGTACTGCTCAATAAGAAAGGCGACAGAACAAAAATAAATAATTACAGACCGATCAGCCTCATCTCCAACTTGTACAAGACATTCTCAAAGGTAATATTAAACAGAATCGGTGCAGGGTTGGACGAAAATCAGCCGAGAGAACAGGCGAGATTTAGAAGCGACTTTTCAACAATGGACCATATTCATATCGTAAAGCAAGTTATCTAAAAAAGCAACATGTACGGAAAAACCTACTACTTGGCATTTGTAGATTACAATGAGGCATTTGATTCTCTGAAACACTCACACATTTGGGACGCTCTACAGTCACAAGGAGTAATATTAGGATAATAAAAAATATATGCAAAGAATCGACAGCAATAATCTAGACTGAAAGAAAATGCCCGGCTTTCAAAATAAAAAAGGTAGTATGGCAAGGAGATCCTCTCTCGCCAAAGTTATTCTCGGCGGTATTAGAACATGTACTCAGGAGAATTGAGTGGGATGCATTTGGAATAAATATAAATGGCGAAAATCTTAACCATCTAAAATTCGCAGATGACCTAATTCTACTCAATGAAAACCAAAAAGGCTTAGAAGTAATGTTAACACAACTGGATAGAGAAAGAAGAAGAGTAAGATTGACTATGAATCTAAACAAAACAAAAGTAATGTCAAATCACATAAAAACACCTATAAGTCTAAATTTTAATCAAATAGAATATGTTGATGAATATAGATACTTAGGACAAATTATCGCACCTAAAACCTAGATGCAGAAAGAAATAAACATCAGAATAGGCAATGCTTGGAAAAGATTCTGGTCCCTAAAGGAAGTAATGAAGAACCCACACGTACCCTTGAAAGATAAGACTACAGTATTCAACTCGTGCTTACTACCGTGTTTAACTTACGGAGCTCAAACCTGGGCTTTTACAAACAAACAAAGTAGAGCACTCAGAGTGTGCCAAAACAGAATGGAGAGGAGCATGCTAATCATTAAACTACGAAACAAAATCAAACTTACAAATACAAGAAGCAAGACAAAAGTTGAAAATGTCACATACACAGTGAAAAAACTTAAATGGAACTGGGTAGGCCATATGATAAGAAGCAAGAAGAAAAAATGGACAAAAGAAGTGACAGTATGGCGCCCTCGAGATGGGAAAAGAAGGGAAGGACGTCCAAAAATCAGATGGGAAGATGACACGAAAAAAGTAGCTGGAATGACGTGGCAAAGAAACGCCGAAAACAAGAAAACATGGAGAACCCTAGGGGAGGCCTATGCCAAAGGGCAAGCGGATAATGTTACCGATGTCGAAGAGTAGAGTTATTACTATTATATTGTTATTTAGAAATAATCGTAAAAGTGATGCAGGAAATTTTACATTAAATAATATTGAAAAATTATATAAACGATGGAAATAATTGCAAAGAAATTTATATATTTATCCGTAATAAAGGCTATTTGATTTGACTTAATTACTTATACCATATGCCTTGTAATGTAAGGTTATGTACATTACAATATATACTTTGTATACACAATATCACCCTAATATCATTACAATATCATCCCAAAAAAGGTACATGAGGATTAGCTGGGTGGTTGAGACATTTAAATTTATAAATATTGAACAGTTAAGAAAAAGGAAAATAAAAGAAATGAAAGGGCTTGAGTTATAGATAGAAACATAAAAAAGTATGAATATGACAAATGTAAGAGTCGACCCGAGATAGTCTTATAATATTGCTATTTTTATGGACCGATGTTGCCTTAGTGGTATACTTGGATACTTCCAAGTCACTTGGACGATGATAGGTCTATGTTAGATGTATATTAACGACAAAACCTTGACATGTATGTTCAGTTGTTGACCTTGATTTAATTGACATGAGACGGAAACAATTGCCTTAGCTTTGAAATATTCAACAACAGATAACGTAAAGTCAAATCAAATCAAAAATATCTTTATTTCGTAAGTAATGGAAATTGCACTTGAAATGTGTTATAAACAACTGTATTGGACATTAACATTACCACTCATTCTAAATGCTGATTCACAATGACAAAAATGGGCAAAAAACTCAAGGTTTACTTTTTTTACTCATCGATACAAAATATTGAATAATTAATCATTTAGTACAACACTTAGTAATAGCACAAAGTAACCTGATAGCCGAGCAGTTAAATCCCAGGTTTTTTTATTAACATATTCAGACACCGATAATAGCTCTTGCCATATAACTTTCTTTTAACAAAAATTTAAATTCATAAAATGGCATATTTTGAATATCAGCTGGGATCTTATTATTAAAGTGAACACATTGCCCCTTAAATTATTTGTGCTTATTACCTTCTTACCCCTACTTTGCTCAGACGGGGTTTATGAGCAGCAAGATCGTTCTAGTGTTAATGTTATGAATGTTGCTCCTTTTTGATACGATTCTATATGTGTCTTGACATGTACTAAATTTTTGTATATGTATTCTGATGCTAAAGTTAAAATACTAATTTTCTTAATTTTTTCTCTGAAAAATGCCGTCTCAAATCATAAACAGCACGAATAGCTCGCCTCTGCAGCACGAAAGTTATATTAATATCGGCTGCGTGACCCCGTAACAAAAGTTCATAGGCCACGAGACTATGAAAAAACTGAAAAAAGCCAGTCCCGCGGTACTTTCATCTTTAAATCACCGAATTCTTTTCACTGCATATGCTATAGAACTAAGTCTATTCGCCAATCTGGTAATATGAGAATTCCAACGCAATTTGGCATGTAAAGTGAGACTTAGAAACAAGGTTGTGTCCACAATATCCAGTATCTGCACGCTCTACAGGAGTGTTGCATGTTTATGCGAGAGCGTGCACACCTGAAAATAAAAATAAACAGCAGGGAAAAGAGACAGAATTTCCCGGAAAACTTGGAAAACAGTACGAATAGGATGCAGTTACTAAAATTTTGTAAAAATATAGTGACTAAATTGAACAGAATTAACAAAGTTAAATAAAGATAAAAAAGGAAATGCCTGAAATCCTTAGTTAAATTGATATACCTAGAATGAATTTGAAAGCTAGAAGGAAAGTTTATATATCTATTTAACAGTTGTAATAAAATTAAAATAAGTATTTGGTAGGGGACTAAAAACACATAGACTAAGATAAATAATGTGTTATGTGTATAATAAATATGTATAATAATGATGTAATAATGGTACATAAGAATGTAGATTAAAGTATATAGGTATATAAATAAATAAATGTATAAAATGTTTGCTAAGACAATTATCTTCTATCTATCTATATTCTATATATATATATATATATATATATATAGAATATAGATAGAAGATATATATATATATATATATATATATATATATATATATATATATAAGCAAAATTTGTTTTCTTTGTCCGAGGTAAACTCAAAAACTACTGAACCGATCGGCATAGGACCACGACCATTCGACGCGGAATTAATTGTAGGTGGTTTTAGGCTATCTATTTTTTTCATCAATCCTTTGCCACTTTTTTTTCAATTTATTTGTGTAATCCGCTTTCGCACGTCACTGTTTTCTGGCTCATAATAGAGAAATATTATTTGACATAATCTATATTTCTATAAGTTGCCATAGAAACAACTCTAATCATTTGATTTTTTTAAATATAACCTAAATATTTGATTGATTGAAAGCTCAGAATAAGCTAAAAAAGGATTAAAGATGTCAATTTAAGAAAGTATTGAAAGTTTATGTTTGTGTGCTGATCATGTGTTTGGATATGATAATTGGTCACATGAGATTAAATCTCAAACTATGGGTAATTTATATTTTTTTAAACTGAATTAAAAAATAATCTGATTGAACTTTTCGATAAAATTTTAGTTTTTTAATTTTTATGAACTTCTTGATATTATGAATTATTTATAAATTATTATAAAACAGAAAATAAACCAAGAAAGTGTTACGTTGGATGCACTACAATAGTTACAGTTTTTTTAAGAGATTTTCTTTAAAAGATGGAAGATTCCATGAAGGGATCGGCTGCTACGAAGAGATTGATAATGAAAGCGAAGTCGGTTTTGCAGAAATTAGAAAGGTAAATTTATAATGCATATAGGTTATTACTAGCCGTTCCCGCCCGCTTCGCCAGGCAAATGACATTATAGAATTTTTAAAAACTGATCACGGTTTGTTATAAGTGAAAATTATCTGCATGGAGCACGCTATTCAAGTAGCTAAAAAATTAGGCAACGTGAAGTTCGTAATTAATTTCTTCCAATGAGGTTACAATTAATTTTTTACTGAGGTTATAATTATTTTTTTAAGCGCATGCGCAAAACTAAAAAAGATTTAACCAACAAAATGTTCAGGTACCCATAATGCGCAGAATTCGAACTTATTATTTATTTGAATTTTTTATATTATTATTTTTAGTATGTTTTTTTAATTTTAAAAATTATTTTTTTTTCTTTTTAATTTTTTTATTTCATTTTCTTTTTTTATTTTGGTTCTTCATGTATATTTTCGGGAACATAAAACAGAGTCGTTGGCACAACGGCAAAGGGGGTGAATCCTCGGAAATTAAATGGTAAATATACCAAGGGATCGACGACGAAGCTATGCCCGTAGAGGCAGACAACGCTGACTTCCACGACCTGAAAATTAAAAAAAAAATTGACCATATTATTATTAGAAAAATTTGGTAAGAGAAAGAATGTGGTAAAATACGCGACAGACTTAATGATACTTCGTACAACCTATATCAATCCGTCTGCCGTATATTCAGCCACAATCATCTTACCACCATGTTTTCTTCAATGACACCCTCAGCTCTGGCTGAGGGTCCGAGATCATGACAACATGGTCAAAGTCAGTCTGGCTGACATGAAGGCCAAAAAGAAAAATGGTCCGTGAATAAAAAACCACGGTAACCAAACAGTTCCCGGACATGTTCACTGAATCTGAAAAAAAAAATAATAATAGTCAAATTTTATTCGAAAATGTAAAATAATTAAAAATAAACGTTAAATTTATAAGACTTACCGATGGAGTCTTCCCGCCGGAAGAACGGAGGTCCATTAAAACGTTGCATAATTAATGCGACACAATCGATGTTGCTTCTTTAATATTTGCTTTGAGACTGATTCGTTTTGTTTTTTATTTATAAATATTAGCAACAGAAAACAATGAAATTAAGTTAACAACTTTAGATTGTCTTTGTTTATTTAATTAATTTGAACGAATTTATGGAACAAAAACTTTTAATATATATATATAGATATATACATTATTATACATGTATATTAGGGTGTGCCAAAATACAATTCCTGTGAAGGGCCTTTTAAAATCGGAATTTTGAGTTCCTCTTTTAATAGGAACTGTATTTAGGTATTTTCTAAGATATTTTGGGAGGAGACAATTTATTTGATTTTAATATTTTTTTTAACAGGAGTTTTGTTTGGGCATTTCCGCTGAAGTTAATACTTTACCGGAAGTGACCATCTAAAACTCCTACTAAAAAATTTTATGAAAATCGAATAAATCGTCTTCTCCCAAAATATTTCAGGAAGTAACTCAAAATTCCGAGTTTATAAAGTCCATCATGGAAATTGAATTTTGGCACACCCTAATCTACGTATATATAAGAGACACCCAGGTATCTAAGGGGCGTACTATCAAAGGTAGTCGGGAGCGTTAAAAATTACACTGGTAAAGATTCATACGCGAATTTTTGATAAAATAAGTCGATTCCATGTGGGATTTTCATATAAGAGAAAATATACGGGATTGCATGCTGAATTTTCATATGTATTCCTCAATATTCGTAAGAGGTTCTCTATGTATATATTAACTCAACACGACATTTCTGGAACTATAAGGCTTAGAGACTTGAATATTTGAAGGAATATTCCTGTCATTGAGTAGAGATCTAATGAGAATGATTCTTACGAAATTCCACTCCCCAAAGGGATTACGGGGGCATAAGCAATGGAAAATTGATATTTCCAAACTACCTCACGGTATACCTGAAGTTCGGTAAGAATATCTCTTTTGACAAGTTGAGGTAAATTAAAAAACTCCCAAATAATTGTTTCAAGAGGGGTGGCAGGAAAGTTATGATAGTGTTGTATATAAATATAATTCAAGATTTCAAAAGCTTTTTAATCATAAAATTGCTAGAATTTGTCAGTTATAAAATAAATCAGGAAACCATGAAGCATCATCTAATCAGATTTTTTTTTATGTATAAATAGTCTTTTCGTTTAGAAAAACTAACAAAAATGCTATAAGAATTGTAATTTATGATTTCCAAAATATAAATTATATAAAAAAATATATATTTTATGAACATTAAATCTGCATTTCCGAGTAAAGGAAATTTGTGTTAAATTTAAAGGCTAGCCTAAATTGTAGATTTTAAACGTAATCGGTAATATTCGCCGAGCGAAGCGGGCGGGAACGGCTAGTAATGAATAAAATGAAATCAAAATAACATTGCATTTATAAATAAGTACGTAACAGTAAGAGTAACAAGAAAATGTATTATAAAATTAATAAATAAACGTAAAATAAAGATCCCCGACCATCCTATAAGTATTCTAAAGATGGAAGAAACAACTGTTTGAATCTGATTCTACGGAATGCTTTAGATGAATAAGGGCCGTGGTCGCCATGCCACGAGGGTGGCAAAAAAATCCAGTATCTCATTCTTGACCATTATGTTTGCGTCGAACGGTTTAATATTAGTCAAGAAAAATTTTACAAGTTTTGTTTTCCTCAAATTGAGAAGATGATTATTAATACTAAACCACTCTGGTTTAATATTCGTGGATATATTATCGAGACAGAATAATGAAGTAGCTGTGAACCTGGTCGGTTTCAAATATAAATTCTCTAAATGATGAAATCGGAATAAGGATTTTATTCTAGTGCACAACCAAGAATGCCTCAATAAATGTATTTTAAAATCTCCGCAAACAACAATAATTTTATTATTGTCCCTTATTTTGTACAAAATATCATCCATTACTTTTTCGAAGACTTCAAAGAACTAATACAACAAGCCGCTCTAGTAGTATGCAGGCCACTTCAATAGTTCGCTCAACAGATAGGCTCACAATATCTGGACGTTCTTTGTATTTTATATTGTTTTTAACTGTTGTAAGAGAGCCGCCATGCTCTCCTGAACAAACTTGCTATCTGATGCATACTGAAGTTAAACATGCACTGGTGACTTTTAAGCCAATGTTCTGTTATATATAATATGTCAATATCATTATAATTTATGAATAATTCAATTTCCAGTTCTTTACTTTATATTCCTAGTACATTTTGATGCACCAGATTGAGTATACATTTTGTATTAGCATTTTTGCTCTCGTTCATTATGGGTTGAGTCTTATATGCTCGTATAATAATAATATTTTCTATTGTCTTATTAAACTACTTTAAATTGTCAGCAATATCAAATTCTTCAATAGAACCACATAATTGTTTGTCTATTGAACTGCTCATGTCAATAAGAAAATAACTCAGGGACTCCGCTAATTGTTGTAAAATAAATTTTAAAGGAAAATACTTCTTTCTTGCCAAAAAAAATATTTACCAATAATTTTACTGGTGTCGATGAATAGAAATTTATTGGAATGACGACATGTCAATGTACATGACATGTCAAAGAATAAGTAATTGTTTCTGTGAAATCTATTATCATCGCCATTAATTAATACTTAGAAATAATCAAGAGCAGGATTAAAAATATCTTTATCTTCATCAAAACCGTTTTTTTTCATCATGGTAAAGAAAATACAAACAATTTCTGCCATTGTTTTTTTCCATTCAATATCAAGAGGTGGTGCGATTTTTCGTTGGACATCAATAAGTCTAACTTGTTCATCTAACTTATTTCCATTATTAGCTTTAATAATGGTATTCAAATTTGGTACGTCTTCATCTATAGAATAAAGTAATCTTGTTGAAAATATATAACTCGTCTTTCTAAATTATTAATGTCTAATCTTAAAGGCAGTATTTGATTTGTGGAATTAGGTTACAAAATGCGGTTTAGATATGGATGTGACATAGGTATCTACGTATTCGAGATTAACTGGGTTATGACTTCTAATAGTAGTATCATTAGATGATGTAGACGATACATTAGTATGAACTTGACAGGAACACGTGAAAACAAGTGACTCTTGAGAAACTGTGTTTTTAACTATGAGAGAGATATCAGACTTATTACATTACAGACCATATAACAAATTGGGGTTTAACGCTTGAGAAATATAATCTTGTAGGACTTGCCTTACCACGGTGCCAATAGAAATGGCATATGGCGTAATGAAATATGCGATTAAAAAATTTTTATCACCTTCATTTAATTTTAATTACGTCACAGGATTGAAAATGATCGATTTATGTTCACAAAACGCATACAACAGGCAGTACCTAAGGATGACATTTTATAGCCATTTGGCCCCTTAGCATGAGAACAAAGGAGCTAATAATGCTTATTTCTGAATAGATTTTGGCATTCAATAGCAACAGAAACTGAATTGCTTGTAAGAACTCCATAATAACTATTGAAAAAAAAATACTAAAGCATTTTCCAATTCGGAAACCCTTCCTCACTATAATTGTGTTTGTCCAATATGAGGATTTAGTCGTGCTAAAATGCATTAGCGGTAATGTAATAGCGGCACAAAAAACTCCTGCGACAGCGATACACCGCCTTCCACGTGAGTCTGCGCTAAATTGGTTACTGTATTGTTGAAATGAACCACTCAAAATAGTCACTTCGTTGTTCATGTTTACAAACCTGCTGCATTGATTTTCTCGTCGCTGTAAAATTATTTCTTGAGCCTTATGAATCTGCTCTTGAACATTACCATAATCTTCGTGATTTTCATTAACCTGTAGTATTTGTTAAGTATCGTAGTTGTAGCATATTAGTAAATTTTGATATTACGTCTTGGTACAGACCGTCATTTAATAGTAGCCTTTTAAATGCGCCTATTGTTCTATCAATGTTTATGTTTAACTGTCTATGTTTTTGCGAGATTTCTCGTGTTTCCACAACAACTAATCCTGCACTAGAGAATGGTAGTAGAATTCCATCAGTAGGTTGTGTATTGCAATAATACTGTGTTTAAATTAATACGTAACAGGTTTTGATTAGACTTGCCACATTTGAATTACATACATGAATCATAATACTTAAGTAGGTATATTGATAACTAATTAAAGTACTGTGTATTCTTAGAGAATATTAAATTAACGTGAATACGTATGTAGTTTAGGTAAGTAATGTTTATGTTTTATTTAGTGGAACTTAAATTGTAAATACGATAATTAAGTAGATACATTATTTTAAATAGACAATAAAATAAAATGATTCAAACGTGTTTTTTTTTTATTATATCTGCGATTCATTTCTTTTTGATTTAGTGTCTTATTTGTCTTTTTTTGATGTCGGTTCATTTTTCTGTTGTCTTTACAAAAGTAAAATATTTTTGTAATCATTTAATCTAATATTCAAGACAAAAGGAAACACAAAAGGTTATTAATGAACTCAAAGATTAGAACTTAAAATTTTTATTTATAAATTATTTAGAAAGCATAAAATTTGTTATATATGAGTATTAAGCATTTCTCTCCGTAAGTATTCCGATCTCATAAATGCCATCACCATGCTGCCCATGGAAAAAATTATGGCCACTAGCACAAGCCTGAAAAAAATAAACTCGTAATAAATATAACAATGTAAATGCACAATGTAATAAATATACATGAAATAATTACTAGAAAAATGTCATGTTTGGAACAATCAGAAATAAATCCGCCGGGATGCTTTTTAACCGCTCAACTCGTGCGCATGATTTCCAAAAATATAGTTTTTAATTTCCTTTTCGGTGGCACGTATCTGATACCGTTCTCGATTCTATCACGGTCTCGAGATCTCATATGCCTTGTACACCCGTTCTTTTTTGATAATTTTCTCAGCTTCGTAAACAGCTGAGACTTATCAAAATTTATTGATAAATGCACACATTTAAGTAGGTCTTGTAGATTAAAAAAAAATCTCCCATCGTAGACATTATTCCTGGACATTATTATCTTCGCCGTTTCATTAAAATCCGTTCAAACGTTCTGGCATAATTAAGTAGCAAATATGCAAATTAAGAATGTACAATAATACATATTTTAAAATTATAATACATATGTAAAATATAAAAAAATTCCAGTATTCTAGAAAATTTTCCAACTTACCAATAAGAATATCCAATTGCCGGAGAAAATTCGAAATTGTGCACCTCAATGTATGGGAACGCCAAATGATAGCTCAATGTATTAGCATATAGAGAGCCCCAAAATATTAATAGCATTAATCCGATTACAATTGATATAAAATTTAATGCCATTAGAGCTGAAAACATAAAGACTATCTATTAAAATTATTTCAATTTTAAGTATTTCAAACAATCTCGTATTTTTAATAAACAGTTCGACCATCTAAACTACACCAATCGAATCAATATCTATACAAACTCAGGCGTATATATAAAAAAGACTTATAAAAGAAGTAAACAAGGATTGTACTACTTGGTACAATTCTAACATATCTCTCTTGCTTGACGACATTCGTCAGACGTTTTGTGCAGTCTCGTCAATTTCGAGTGTCCATTCTAATCCTTCCATCAATCACTTTCCAATTTTATATTTTCTTTTCACAACCTCCTTACAGTCACCCTCTCTATCTCACTCTACTTAAATTATTAGTACATCATCTTTCAATCTACACTACTATTTCTTCACTATTCATGTGAAGAAATAGTAGTGTAGCGTTTAGGCCACTTCATACATACGCAAAAATAGCTGATCCATTATGTACATACTCAACTTGCGCTATTGTTCATAAATATGTACGTGATACTACTGTCGATACTTTAACCAATAGTTAAAAAATATCAAAAATATTTAATTATTTTTATTGACTATTTATGTAACATAAAAATATAACCCAAGTTTGTTCAAAAATTAACATATCAACAATATTGTCAACAACCGACAAACTCTAGATACAATATTTACTCACTATTCAATCCATGCACCAGCTTAGATTCGAGCAGTAGCAGAGCCACAGCCGCCATGAGGATAGAAAGTACCACAAACGTCATTTGCATATACAGGAGCGAGGTTATTCTAGTTAAGAAGTAGCTGTCCATCGTCGGCGGTGCTGAAACTGTATACCGATAATATTGCATGACATTTGTATGACCCGTCTTGAAATGTAAACCCTTCTACCGTATTTTTATTTTATTTAAGGAACTTGGATCTTAAATGCGATGCTGGCTCAGTTTAATTTAAAGTTTTAATAGAATAGAGTAGCATTTCGTTCACCCGTGAGAGTTTTACCTGGCACTTCATTGGCCAATCATTTTAGCCATACTAATCGCGTTGGGATTAGTGATGTGCAAAAAAAATCCTGTTGGCTAAGAGACCTTGATGTAAATTCGACTTTATTGTATCTTTGTAACTTCCCATGATGGGGAAGTGGCCTGTTTCATGTACTAAATCCATTATTATTTTCATGACTGCTATTGGGCCACTTATGGTCATTTTCAGCACGTCCATGCCCATTCTATCTAGGTCAAATACTCTTGACACTCATAATTCATACTAGCAACACGCTTCGGCTTCATACGGATAGCAATAATTATTTATAGCCAGATAACTTCTGGTGGATGGATTGGAGCGGTCATGTGGCGAAGTTTTAATAAATATCTATAAATACAATACCTGACTATGCCTATAAAATATGTATTAATTTTTAGGGACAATATAAAAAAAATACCATTTATTGTAGAAGAGACACGCTTTGCTCAATTTAACTGCACTACGTAAATGCTGTGGCTCAAGCAATACCTACAATATCACATTTCATAGAATACAGGCTACAGAGTACACAAATAACATTTTCCATTGTTCGTTTCGTTCAGTAAGTGAGAGTTACAGTGGCTCACTTCCCCGTTTATTACTCCACAACTTTTATCTATTAGCCCTTACCCTCTCGATTCACCCACTTCTTCATCCATCAGATAACCTATTGCAAATCTATATTCCTACACAAGAGATCGACAACGCACTGGTGAAATCATGAGTGCCTTTGATGAGCAGTGGTGACCAACTATATACTCTGGTAGCTCGCATGCTCGTTTGCCCCTCGATAACGCTATAATAAAAGGGAATAACAAAAAAAATATGTTGATCCAATCGCTACTAAACTTCACAGGATCACCCGCTGAGATAATCTGAAGATTTTCTAAAATTTTATGGAAATTGTTCCAGCCATTTTGAAGTCCATGAGGAAAAGATATACACACATCGACATTTATACATATAGATCGTATTAGATACAATTTTTTTTTGTTTCTTTTCAGTTTTTTATATAAATTATTTTTATAAATTACACAGATTGAAGCCTATAATTAATGTTTTGAAAAGGGTAGACTTTTCTATGTTCGTCGTTTTTTAAAATATTAATACCGGTTACTATAGTTATATTTATTAATTAATAAATTATCTTTGTTTGTATGTTGCAGTTTGGAGCGTGTATGGAAGTCGTTGTGGAAATTCTTTTTTGTTTCTTTGTTTATTATTCACATTTTTTTTGTGTTCACTGTGTTTTTAACACGCTTTTATTACATTCACTTTTAAATATATATCTATTTATGTTCGTATTAATGTATCGGAATATTAGAAATTATATTTCACATTATTTTTATTATTGGATCATCATTAAACTTAGTAATTGTGTATAGTTTTGATGATAATACGGTAATCACTAAACCGGTCTGATGATGGAGTCAAAAGGTTGACGCGTAAATTCCATAACGGAATAACATAGCCTCGTTTGAGCTTGTTGAAATTGTCTTGAAATATACTCCATGAGATTTTTTTAGGATTTGATGATGGAGCTGGAAAGAATGCACTACAACTCGATACCAAATATTTGAACTCGTTAGAATTGTCTGGGAATTCACTTTGACATGATTAGTTTTCAGAGCCTGATATCGACGCCAAAACGTAGGCACTGAAATTTCATAACAGAACAAAGTCTAGCTGCATTTAAGTTATTAGAATTGTCTTAGTATACATTTTTGTCATGATTGGTCCCACGGCGTCTAATTTTAGGATCTAATAATGGAGCTAGAAGTGTAACACTGGAACTCCACAACGAGATACCGCATCCTAGCTATGTCTGCACTTGTTGGAATTCACTTGAGCTGAAAATTTGCACTGGAACTTCATAACGATAAAATATACTCTAAGAGTATTCGGGTTTTTTTTTAATTGTCTTCAAATGTACTTCAGTTACTTACAGTTCAGTCAAATACATACAAGTGAATAACTTCCAAACTTTCATGACAGATACAGAAAGTTGGCGCTGAAACTCTATAACTGACCAATGTAACGTTTGGGCTTGCTGGAATTGTGTTGCGATGTTCTTTAGCCATGATCGATTTTTCAGAGTAATCAATGGAGTTGGAAGATTAGCACTGGAATTTCGTGACGTATAAGATTACAATGTAAGAACGTGGGGTGTTTTTCCTCAAAAATCATGTAGTTTAGAAGAAAAATCATTAATATTCGTGATGAACGATTTTGTTTCTAAGCGCTTTTTCAATAAGCTTTACACTCCAAATATTGTATTTTACTAGAAACATGGTTCACACTTAAACTCTTTCGGGGTACACAAAGAGAACAGATTTGAAATTTCTTTTTTTTTCGTTACTGTATAATACTTTCTTATTTATAAAAGTATGTTTAATTTATTTTTTTTCCTTTAGGATGCACATTCATGTATTTCCGTGCGATTCTTGCAACAGCTTAGGTATTTACTTTTCGTTGTATTTGATTATGGTGTCTTTATAAATTGTTCACTCAATTGAAAATCCAATTCGCCAGACAGGTTGTGTAGTCTTGTTCATTTTTTATTTCTAGACAAGTTTCTTTTTTAATAGTTTCATTTTGGTTAATTCATATGTCATATACTTTTGAGCTGTTTGTAATTTGCGTACGAATAAAATGCAATCTGTATCATTCTCGATTTCGGTCTTGTAGTCGCTTTTTTGTGATATTTGTTTCGAATTTTTCTAGAAGATCTTTGTCATTTTTAATGGGTTTGTTGTTCCTTATCATTACTTTTTCATATTCCTTTCAATTTTAATTTCTTCTGCTACGTCCGTCGCCGAAAACGTTGAACGCAAACTGAACAGAGGGAGCTGATGAGTGAGGGTAGCCGCGGATGACGCGATCCACGCGCCAGCCACTTGCGCCCACCTTGAGAACTACGCAGTGTAGTTACAGTGGCAGTGTAGTTACAGTGTTTAATGGCCAATAAGTATTGACCTCTGGTAATTTTTGAAGTTATACTTCTTTTGGTGCTTCAAGGAAAAATGACGATAGCAAATTTTTATAATGCGCGTGCACACCGACATCTGAATCGACATAACGAAATTAGTTGTTAAATGTCTCTTAAATTTTGTAGAAAAGGATACCGACAAAGTAAAAGTAAGGACATCTATCACGTATGTTTACGTGCGCGAGAGAACTGATAACTATATTCAAGGTAGTTTTTTTTTAAATATTTCCAAATATCTCTGAATCTACGACACGCGTTTCATATCAGTACAAATAAAATATTTTTTTTTATAAATACGTGCGTGCATGCGTGTTTATGTGTCTTTTAAATTATGGCGAATAACATTTATTGACAATTTATTTCGAATACTAGTGATAAAAGGGTTTTCATACTATAAACTTTTTAAGTACGTTTACAGATTTTTTAATTATTGTTACCATTTGTTTTTGTTTTTAATATTATTACTACTACATTATTATTTAATAAATAGGTTATCCTAATTTTTTAATTCAAACGTAGAATACTGACACGCGAGATAATATTTTTGGAATCACTTTTATTTCATTTTACCAAATAAATATTATATCTTATGTGCGTACATTACGGTTTTTTTCGGCTAAAAAACGTTTCACCTACCACTGATGTGGCCAACTTTATGAAAAGATATTTGGCACTTACGAAGCGGTCGGTCCATGTCCATTTCGGCGTTGTCGTCGCATTCATCGGACTGCGAATGGTAACCCATCCTAATGTTAATAACCTGAAAGCTAATAATGATTAACCACAAAGCAGATGTCTTGAACGGTCACCTGACTGGACTTTCGTGCGAATGATCTAGATCATTTGAGTAGTGCCTTTCTAGAAACGCACTACTCAAACCGATTTGATGTTGTTCATTATATTCAATGAGCAACGTCCAATCAGATCCAACAATAATATTTTAGGTGTGTACTTTAGAAAAATTTTATAGGGGTTCCAATTTTTCGTAGTATGTGCTGAACCACAAAATTGACTACGTATTAACTAGACAAAGCCAGGCATATTTATAAACAATTTAGAACACTGAAAGGCAAAAGAATTTTTTTCCTTTCTTCCTATATAAAGAGGTGATAAAGAACAATTTACCGGCTTTGCACGATCCAAGTCCAGAAGAGACAATACAGGAGTATTACATAAAGTTAATAAACTATATCCAAATAAGTTTACGAAGTGCATGGAAAACAAAGCACACCACTAAAATCAGTATTATAACTATCAGAATATACAAAAGTCTCATTAAAAGAAGACAACAACAACAAAATACTAGCAATAAAACTCGATCAATGAAAAATGAACTTAAAACTCTATATAATCTTTTAAGCGAACACGTAAAAGTTTATTAAAAGAAACACTAAATGATCGTCATTAAAAGACACCTAAAGCTAAAGAGAAGTCTAAAAATGGATATAAGGATCTACAAACTAAGACAATGTGTATTGAAGTGATGCGAGATTTATACCAGACCTACGCGTCACATCGAGCCGATAACACGTGAAGAAATTGTACAGACAATACAAAAATTAAAACACGACCAAATCCCGATGGCCGATAATATTACTAATGATTCTATAAAGAATGCCTTCACCATATTACCCACGCATCTAGCAAAATTGTTCAATATGATAATGAAAACTTCTGTTATATCCACACAATGATCTGAATCTAGTATTACATTGATCTATGAAAATGTTGACTCTAAGAATATTGGTAACTACAGACCTATAAGTTCGCGGTCTACTTTAGGAACAAACAGGTTTTCGGAAAGGCTTTTCTGCAGTATACCATATTCATACGCTAGAACCAATTATTGAAAAATACCAGAAGCACCAAAACCTTTGTATATTGCATTCATTGATTAGCAAAAAAATTTACAACACGGTCTCCACGCAAGCTTATGGGAAACTTTGAAATTTCAAAACGTAGAGTCAGACTATATAACAATTTTAAAACATATATATAATAAATGCACCAGAATAAGATTTAAGCTAGATTTCATCAGACTAAGCTTGCAGTGTAAAGAGGAATAAGGTAAGGAGATCCCCTATCGCCAAACCTGTTTATTTCTGTCCGAGAAAGTATCGTACATAAACTTGACTGGAAGAAACAACGTTTATTTGTCCAATGGAAATGTTTAATTCACCTGTGATTCGCAGACGACTTAGTTAAACTAAAACGAGCTCTTAGCTACAATACGTAATTAAAGATAAACATATCAAAAAAAGAACCATGATAAAAAGCACGAAAAAAATATATAGAACAGGTAATTAAACCTTATAATACGTAGAAAATTATACATACTTAGGTAAACAAATAGGACTTGACAGAAATAGCAATCTGTTAGAAGTAGGGAGGATAGTCAACAATACGTGGAGTAAATAATGAGATTTTAAAGAAGAGTTTAAAATCGAGATGCCAATACAGTTAAAAAAAGAAAGTTTTGGATACATGTCTTATCCCATACCTAACTTACGCGCGTCAAACATGGAAGCTTACAAATATAATAAAAAATAAAATAACTACATGCCAGAGAATAATGGAGTGCAGTATTCAAACATACAATCCAAAACCAATGGCAATAGATGCTCTTATTCATGCACAAAAATTAAAGTGGAGATGGGCTGAATACGTAGCCAGACGTACATGTAGACCGTCAGTGGACAGTCACCACTTGGAAAGGCCCACGGAACAAACAATACAAAGGGGGACCACACGCACTACGGGACGATGATATTGAAAAAAGTCGCTGGACCAGAATGGCAGCTCAAGAGACGGAAAAGGTGCTATATTTGGAATGGGCCTTCCCCCGGAAGGGGTTACACACTGTCGTTATTGCAATAAAGTCACTTTTATTTATAAATGTCTTATTTAAAACCAAAATTTAAAAACATCGGCGAAAAACTAAAACATATTCTACTAAGAGATTGTAAAGCAATATTCAATTTAACAAGTTGGTCGTGTTTTTTTTGTTAGAAGAAATAAAAGATTTTTAATTTTATTATGTGCCGTACAATTTACCCAATCACGAATGATGTTTTGGATTTAGTTGTACTTTATCGATTATTCATAAATTAGGGTTTTTGACAAAGAAAAATAAAGGTATATAAAAAGGGCCTTCCGTGTAAATTAATGGTCTTAATTTTAGTGCATCTACCGTACAAAAGATGGTAACTGCAAGAGAGGAGACTTTATTTTCTACATTAATGGTCATAGTTTTAGTGCATCTATCGTACAAAAGATGTTAACTGCAAGAGGGGAGACTTTATTTTCTACATTAATGGTCATAGTTTTAGTGCATCTACCGTACAAAAGATGGTAACTGCAAGAGAGGAGACTTTATTTTCTACATTAATGGTCATAGTTTTAGTGCATCTACCATATAAAAAATGTTAACTGCAAGAGGGGAGACTTTATTTTCTACATTGATGGTCATAGTTTTAGTGCATCTACCATACAAAAAATGTTAACTGCAAGAGGGGAGACTTTATTTTCTACATTAATGGTCATAGTTTTAGTGCATCTACCGTACAAAAGATGTTAACTGCAAGAGAGGAGACCTTATTTTCTACATTAATGGTCATAGTTTTAGTGCATCTACCGTACAAAAGATGTTAACTGCAAGAGAGGAGACCTTATTTTCTACATTAATGGTCATAGTTTTAGTGCATCTACCGTACAAAAGATGTTAACTGCAAGAGAGGAGACTTTATTTTCTACATTAATGGTCATAGTTTTAGTGCATCTACCATACAAAAAATGTTAACTGCAAGAGGGGAGACTTTATTTTCTACATTAATGGTCATAGTTTTAGTGCATCTACCGTACAAAAGATGTTAACTGCAAGAGAGGAGACCTTATTTTCTACATTAATGGTCATAGTTTTAGTGCATCTACCGTACAAAAGATGTTAACTGCAAGAGAGGAGACTTTATTTTCTACATTAATGGTCATAGTTTTAGTGCATCTACCATACAAAAAAATGTTAACTGCAAGAGGGGAGACTTTATTTTCTACATTAATGGTCATAGTTTTAGTGCATCTACCGTACAAAAGATGTTAACTGCAAGAGAGGAGACTTTATTTTCTACATTAATGGTCATAGTTTTAGTGCATCTACCGTACAAAAGATGTTAACTGCAAGAGAGGAGACTTTATTTTCTACATTAATGGTCATAGTTTTAGTGCATCTACCGTACAAAAAATGTTAACTGCAAGATAGGAGACTTTATTTTCTAAATTAATGGTCATAGTTTTAGTGCATCTACCGTACAAAAGATGTTAACTGCAAGAGAGGAGACTTTATTTTCTACATTAATGGTCATAGTTTTAGTGCATCTACCGTACAAAAGATGTTAACTGCAAGAGAGGAGACTTTATTTTCTACATTAATGGTCATAGTTTTAGTGCATCTACCGTACAAAAAATGTTAACTGCAAGAGAGGAGACTTTATTTTCTAAATTAATAGTCATAGTTTTAGTGCATCTACCGTACAAAAGATGTTAACTGCAAGAGAGGAGACTTTATTTTCTACATTAATGTTCATAGTTTTAGTGCATCTACCATACAAAAAATGTTAACTGCAAGAGGGGAGACTTTATTTTCTACATTAATGGTCATAGTTTTAGTGCATCTACCGTACAAAAGATGTTAACTGCAAGATAAGAGACTTTATTTTCTAAATTAATGGTCATAGTTTTAGTGCATCTACCGTACAAAAGATGTTAACTGCAAGATAGGACACTTTATTTTCTAAATTAATGGTCATAGTTTTAGTGCATCTACCGTACAAAAGATGTTAACTGCAAGAGGGGAGACTTTATTTTCTACATTAATGGTCATAGTTTTAGTACATCTACCGTACAAAAGATGTTAACTGCAAGAGAGGAGACTTTATTTTCTACATTAATGGTCATAGTTTTAGTGCATCTACCATACAAAAACTGTTAACTGCAAGATAGGAGACTTTATTTTCTAAATTAATGGTCATAGTTTTAGTGCATCTACCGTACAAAAGATGTTAACTGCAAGATAGGAGACTTTATTTTCTAAATTAATGGTCATAGTTTTAGTGCATCTACCGTACAAAAAATGTTAACTGCAAGACGGGAGACTTTATTTTCTAAATTAATGGTCATAGTTTTAGTGCATCTACCGTACAAAAGATGTTAACTGCAAGATAGGAGACTTTATTTTCTAAATTAATGGTCATAGTTTTAGTGCATCTACCGTACAAAAGATGTTAACTGCAAGAGAGGAGACTTTATTTTCTACATTAATGGTCATAGTTTTAGTGCATCTACCATACAAAAATGTTAACTGCAAGATAGGACTTTATTTTCTAAATTAATGGTCATAGTTTTAGTGCATCTACCGTACAAAAGATGTTAACTGCAAGAGGAGACTTTATTTTCTACATTAATGGTCATAGTTTTAGTGCATCTACCGTACAAAAGATGTTAACTGCAAGAGAGGAGACTTTATTTTCTACATTAATGGTCATAGTTTTAGTGCATCTACCATACAAAAATGTTAACTGCAAAAGAGGAGACTTTATTTTCTAAATTAATGGTCATAGTTTTAGTGCATCTACCATACAAAAGATGTTAACTGCAAGAGAGGAGACTTTATTTTCTACATTAATGTTCATAGTTTTAGTGCATCTACCATACAAAAATGTTAACTGCAAGAGGGGAGACTTTATTTTCTACATTAATGGTCATAGTTTTAGTGCATCTATATAAAAATGTTAACTGCAAGAGGGGACTTTATTTTCTACATTAATGGTCATAGTTTTAGTGCATCTACCATACAAAAAATGTTAACTGCAAGAGAGAGACTTTATTTTCTACATTAATGGTCATAGTTTTAGTGCATCTACCGTACAAAAGATGTTAACTGCAAGAGAGGAGACTTTATTTTCTACATTAATGGTCATAGTTTTAGTGCATCTACCGTACAAAAGATGTTAACTGCAAGAGGGGAGACTTTATTTTCTACATTAATGGTCATAGTTTTAGTGCATCTACCATACAAAAAGATGTTAACTGCAAGAGAGGAGACTTTATTTTCTACATTAATGTTCATAGTTTTAGTGCATCTACCATACAAAAAATGTTAACTGCAAGAGGGGAGACTTTATTTTCTACATTAATGGTCATAGTTTTAGTGCATCTACCATATAAAAAATGTTAACTGCAAGAGGGGAGACTTTATTTTCTACATTAATGGTCATAGTTTTAGTGCATCTACCATACAAAAAAATGTTAACTGCAAGAGAGGAGACTTTATTTTCTACATTAATGGTCATAGTTTTAGTGCATCTACCATATAAAAAATGTTAACTGCAAGAGGGGAGACTTTATTTTCTACATTAATGGTCATAGTTTTAGTGCATCTACCATATAAAAAATGTTAACTGCAAGAGGGGAGACTTTATTTTCTACATTAATGGTCATAGTTTTAGTGCATCTACCATATAAAAAGTGTTAACTGCAAGAGGGGAGACTTTATTTTCTACATTAATGGTCATAGTTTTAGTGCATCTACCATATAAAAAATGTTAACTGCAAGAGGGGAGACTTTATTTTCTACATTAATGGTCATAGTTTTAGTGCATCTACCATATAAAAAATGTTAACTGCAAGAGAGGAGACTTTATTTTCTAATGTGTGTTTGTGTGTGTATTGAGCCACTTTGATTGTTGACTGAGTGTTTTATTTATCTACCCAATTAGGTTTAGAATTTACTTAAAAACTATGGTGTCACTTATTGGTGACGTCATATAACGCGGATAGTCGGCGTGTCCTGTTTTAAGTCGATATAAGCTAACAACACGAAACATATTAACAAAAAGAAATAACCTACGTAGGATATCCTGGCCCGTTCCGTAGTCTTGCATGTGACGGCGCAGTGGGGCACCATACACGATACTGAAATTATTATAAATAATATATATATACATACTCTTATTTTTATACATATATGTATGTGCATGTGTGTGTGTGTGTGTGTGTAAGTATGTATGAATGTGTAAACATAAGACTATAATATTTATTAATACGGGCTCTAAGATCTTTACGCTGGCTCTATTATTCGTATGGGATGCTAGCATTTTTTATATTTCGGATCAAAGTTAATAATCATGTATAAAAAATGAAGACTAAGTTGTTGTACAATATAAATTAAAAGCAACTAGTGCACTTTGGAGGAAAATTAATAACGGATCATAGATTTTATTTGCAAAGAAGTAGACGAAAGTAGAAAAGATAGAAAATGAGTATTTAAAAATAAAGAGCAGCCTTTGGTGCATTGCTTTTACTATGCATAATACTCATTCATGCACAAGATTACACAAATACATAAATAATAGCAATTATTATTTAAACTTAATCACTCACCGTACAGTGGATGCCTGGTTGTCCCGGCACCGCGCAGTGTGAGTGATCCCCCGTACAAGCCGTAGTGCAGTGACCCGGTGACTAGACCTCCGCCCGACGCGACAGATTTTTGTATGGTCGCTGTTATCTGTTATCAATATGAAGTCAAATATTGTCATATTTGAATCTAAATTTTATATGAAGTAAAGATTAAAAGCTAGGCGGAAACGGATACCATAATTTTATAAGAGCATCAAAAAAACAAGAGAAAAATACCCTTTACAGCAATTTGACAATTTTTACTTTAAAATAGATTATTTGAACTCATTGATTCATTGGCTAATTTCAAAAGAACAAGATTTTTCATTACATTCTTAATTCAATTACATTGTTTTTTGAAAGATTGTACTGCTAGGTTGGCCCCAGTTTTACCGGAAGTTAAAAAGATATGATTATGGTATCCATGAGGAATTCAAGCAACAATTCAAGTATTATAGGTATCCATATAGAAATTTAAATATTTTTTACAGTAACTTGCTGTCGGAAAGCATCAATCGATGATGAAAACCACATCATCACCCATGTTTTGATAACCCATGGAATTCTTTATTCATAAATAATTCTTCGGATTACAATTAAATTTAGTTGAGGTTCTTAAACGCCTTATACTCATCAAAATACATATTGTGAAGTGGAAGTGATGTGGTAACTACTAGACTCTGAAATGAGATCCATGAGGAATAGATGAAACTTTTCAAATATTATAGGCACAGGACTTTCCTCATTTTCAATAACAACTCATGGATTTGACCTCGGACAACGTCTTTTGGTGAAGCCACTTGTACTCCTCCGAATACATGTCGTGATATGGAACTGGTGGTGAAATACTGGGAGAATAAGACCCCAACATTATATAGAATCTAGTTCACTGATTTCTTAGTTACCTAAGAAAGCACTTTACATCGTTCTCTTACTTTGCAGTGAATTGAGGGAAAAATCAATACTCTTAGAAATCAGCCGATTTAATTGACGACGTGGCAAAGGTACGAATCTGAGGGTAATTGCTCTTTGACTAAAAATTCAAGAATTCAGTGGAAAAACGATTACTTAAATTCGGCGTAGGTTTTCTGTTCTTCGGTATGAAAGTAAAGGCAATGGTCTGACCAATTATAGATATATACTAGCTGGCCCGACAGACATTGTTCTGCCCTTTTTTGTTTGTTCTTGCCCGTACAACTAATGCCCGGAGCTGCGCCGGCATGGGCGTATAATGAGTTCCTTCATCTTTTGTGTCGATTGATTTCTAACTAAATACCCGTATCGCTTTCGATTCCGCAGCCGGTAACACACGATTGTAATCCCGACTCCACTTCCGTTTTCGATCCCAGTCCCGTTCTCCGTTTCGGTCCCGGTCCAACTTGCGATTCAGTTCCAATCAGATTCTATTCTCCTCCCATTCGCAATTCTTTGCCCCACCCTGTTGTCAATCCCAATTTCGCTACCAGTCACAATTCCAACTAAGACGAAGCCGGGAGTAAAGATAATATAAAGGGATGTTTGTATATATGAAATAGATAAACTCAAAAACTATTTGACCGATCATTATGAATATTGGTATTTACATGTATCGGTTGAGCGATGCGGAAGTCGGTACATCGCAACGCCACCTGGTGGTGAGTTGCGTCAATTAGGATAGCACAAATACCTCTCCGTGAAAAAATACACGTACATACCAATATGTACATCTACTCATGTAAAAACAAATACAAAATGTGAAGCATTAGTGAAAAATATATCACATTATGGAAATTAAGACATCTGCGTCCGGAATGCCTTTATCTGGCAACGACCAGAAAAGCCGCTGCTTGTTGTAATGAGGTTTTGAGGGTTGTTTTCACTGATCATTTGATAATTTATGTTCTTAATGAACACGGACTTTTAAGTTTTCACGATAATGCGAAGTATTTTTTTAATTTAAATATGTGACTGACTAGAAAGTGACGCCATCTGATTACATTCGCATGCGATTTCAAAGTTTGTCATGAATAACGAAGCACGCTTAACGAAAGATGTTGTTATTCATAACAACTACTAAGACCCCTTTAACTTTATTCCCTCTTTTACTTCCTATCATGATATCGCATTCAATCATACTTTTGCTTCTTTCAAACACTATTACCTTATATCCATTTATACCTTTTCTTTCATAAAATCGTTCATCTCATTTATCACCTCTTACAATTCGCACGCCGAAGGCCCAAAAATTATTTATTGTAAACATACAAAAATCATTCAACGATCATCTCACAAAAAGTATAGTTAACATTCATACTCTTTCGAATCATATAATTTCTTATTAATCTTGCCCTCTTGCACCATTTCGTAGAACTCTAGTATTAAAGCAGTTTTGTCAAAAAATTGGCTCTATTCGTTTTTTGTCGAACTAATATTGCACACATTTAACGACCCTTAAAACTTCGTAAATCGACGTAATCGTTTCAAAGCAACTCCAACAATTAACAAATTTATTCGTACCTGCAAATGCTGAAACTGTCACGAAACAATCTTTTCATAGCTAGCTCACAATTTACCCAATTTGTGAAGAATTCGTTTTAATACAAATTTAGTAAGATTGGATACCATAAGATAGTTGATACCTAATGGATGATATATGAAAATGTTATTAAATGCTTTCAAAAAGTTAGCAACAATGAGTTAAAACCCATCACTCACCCAGTCACTCGAAGCTACAGAGGACACTAAAAATGTCAAACTAAAAACACTTGAAATAAACGAAATGAGTAGGCAATAACGTTTTAACTTGATCATACTGTTGTCTTTTTGTAATTGGCGAAGTAATGACGATATATCAGGTAGTAATGGTAGTAATACAGTTAAAATAATTAACAATTCATTTGAACTTTCTGTTTGTAATTAGCAACAACAAAGTCGTAGACACCTATCTGACTTAAATGTTGTTTAATGTTATAAATTTCGCATTTTTAATGATAAACAGATAACGCATGGATTATTTGTTTAATCCTTAAGTTTAATTTGCGATATCAGAAGTGGATTAGCCTATCTCTTTATTCGGATATAAAAAAATTCCCTAACAGAATACAGGCAAAGAAACAAAGCATACCATTACCGTCATACCATACCATACCATTGACCTTACCATCCATCGGCCTTGAGAATCCCATTGTGAGGTATTCCGTTACACTTTGTTATTCAGCATCGATCATACCACACCGCATGAGCCCCATGATCATTGAAATGAGAAGTAAAGAGTGAATGGCCGACTTGACTGGCAGGTGTTTCAGAACTCATTTACGGATTGTTATGTCGTTTGTAACACGATGTATCGATGCAGAAAAGCATACGTGCACTTGAACAATCAATAAGATTTCGAAATTCAAGTTCACCTTGAATCAATCGTCAACCGATTGAACCACTTGGATCATAATGACACCTATCCTCTTTATAGAGGAAGAACCCTGCCCTATGTTCGGACATTTAATACGTTGCGCAAACACAAGTAAATACTAGCATCCTTTTGAGATAGTCTTATAGTATTACAATTCTAGTAAACTGTACAACTCGTGAAACTCTGCCGCTCTGATTGCCTGAGAATGATGCAATGCGCAGGTATAACGCCCCGCGTTCTCCCCTTTCTTCTTCTCCCCGCGTTCCTTCGCCATTGCGACGCTCTCCTCACCATCTTCACAGCGGCAAAGTTTCGTGCGTTGTACCATACCGATATTATCTTAACGATATACTTGGATATTTATAAATCACTTGACTAATATATTTTCAATGTCATAGACTTATTGGAACGAAGTTTCTTAACGCAGATTGTGTTAGTAGTTGACTGGTGGAAGTCGTACCGTCACGAAAAATCGTTACACCACCTCCACACGACTTGCTCTCTCTCTCTCTCTCTCTCTCTTTCTCTCTCTCTTTTTTTTATAATTCACTATTTTATATAAATGGAACTTTTTAATATTATTCCTTACTTTGCATTGTTTATATAGAACAAAGCTTCGTTTTTGGTTGGTATTTCCCGACCATACAGTTAGTATTTTGGTATTATTGTTACATACATTAAAAGCTTTTCTCAACATCTTTTTTTATATTGCTCGTTCCAAACACAACGCAAATGACATCCGCACACAGTCACTAACGCTTTTACCAATGCGTAAAAACCATTTCTTTTTTTACCAGCTTAAAAAAAGAGAGATTTCTCCATTCAATTTTTTAATGGCGTCACCTCAAAACTCCATCATTGACTAATCGATTTTGAATCGATCGAATATATATATTCAAAACTGTAATATGACAATAGGATTCTCGAAGAATCGACGAAAATCGACGACTCTTCAAATATTACGATATAAGCACCCATAAAGCACTTTGAATATTTCTTACAATAACTCATGGATTTGCCATCGGAAAGTCTCATTTAATGCAATGCATTTGACTATGAAGACCGCAGACGTCCACTGGAACTCCTCAATGACGAGTACTTATTTCAAGGAACGCAATGAGATATCGCTAAGGTTTTTAATAAATCACGCTCATAAAATGCACGATGAATCACTGGTGTAGTTCCAGCTAAGCTGATGATGAAATCCGTGAGGAATCGATAGAACTTTGCAATTATTAAAAGCAAATGTATAAGAACTTTTATTATATTCTATAGTAGCTCATGAATTGATTTCGACGTTCTACTTTATCAAATGGTGCTTCCATTTGATAAAGAAGAACGTCGAATGCTCAAATACACGCGGAACTGACGATGAAGTACCAAGAGAATTTCTCGGTATTCCAACAATATATAAAAATAGGATTATCACTTTTTAGGATTCCGTCGTCAACAAAAAACCCTTGTAGTTTCGCCATATCCGTCCATCCATCCGTCTGTTTGTAATATTGTGGGTGCGTTAAAAAACTATTTTTCGATCCAGAAATCCGTTCGCAAAACATGGAGCTTTACAGTGCTAATTTTTATTGAGTGAAATGCCCAAGAAAAATGGAACAAACAACAACCAACGTGGTCGTTTGTTACTGTAATGTTACAACACGTAACCCTGAACTGCTTGTGGCTCGACGCGCACTTGGCCTCATTTCGTTACAGTTACGGTACTCACATTACTGCTAATTAACAGTAATACAAGTGACATTAGGAAAATGCATTCATCGACTTTCTCGTGAATCGAGAAATAATCTGAAAAGTTAAAAGCCATGGAAACCAACGGACTCAATCGAAGGCCTGCCTAAAATGTGAATCCGAAGGTGTAAAATAAAGTGAGATGGGGTGAAAATATAAGGGTTCTGGGAAATTTTATCAGCGTCACCGGGAAATTCGGAAACGGTACTGGTCTTTTATTTTCTCAATATTATTTATTCTATCCGTTTTATTTTTATAAGACCGTCTTAATTTTTGCAAAATTCTAAAAGGTAACATTATAAGGGGTGATCTGCTAAGTTCCATTTGGTTATCGATTCCGTACAATTACCCACGCAAAAAAATAAACAAAATATTAATTTTGCCACCTTAAAAAACCAGCCTAGGAATAAACCATCCCACTGCTAAAATTCGTGAGATCTACATTGACGTCAAGGTCAGCCTGCCTGGCTTGGATTTTTTTTTACGATTCCCAAAGTTGCATAAAAAAATACTTGTATACTTTGATAAAAAAACAAGCCTAAATCTATTCACATAATATAGATATATATTAAAATGTTATAACTTAATTTTTTGATTTGATATTAACGCCTACTTCTACTTCCTCCAAACTTTAATCTTTTTCTCTGTTTCTTGGTCTCATAGTAAACTTTATACGATCTCTTATCATAAACAAAACATATGTCGATATTAACTTCAGCCATACATACTTAGTGTGTTTATACTTTACTATTGTACTAGTGTACCGTTTAAAATGAAATAAAATTGGAAAAAAGCAAAAGCAACGACCTTGCCTATTATAATTATATTTGCGTTTATGTTGAGCCACAAGAAAAACTAGATTAACTATTATCAAGTTTAATTGCTTTATAACTGAAAAATATTAAACGTTACAAGTTTTCAAAAAAAAATTAAAATCCACTTCAAAAACTGATTAAAATAGTTTATAATTTTTACAGCCAATACCACCTAAGGGTAAAAAAAGCCTATTGAAAGCGACGGAGTGTATTTAATACTTTTGTATCATAATAAATATGACGCCATTTCTGGTAATAGCTAGTAGTATGTACTTATAGTAGCTATGATTTGATCTATGCAATTCAAAATACCTCATAAATATCGTCCAATTTGAAGAAAATTGCTTTTTTATATCTTTGCTCAAGAATTATACAAACACAGCATTTATACTATATACAGATGTAAGTTATATGTATAAAAAGAATGTAATAATAAAATGCATTTTTGGATCTTAAAATTATATTTTCACTTTACTTAAAGCACAATTACATATATATATGAAAAAATATTGGATTAACTCTTCGAAAGTGGGCGTACGTCCTTCCGTGCATAGTCCGCTCTTATAAAAGCCAACCCCACGCTGGCCAGAGAGAAGACCACGGCGGGTACCAAAAGCCTAAAAACATAGTCTTAAAATTTTGTGACATATACATAAATATATTTATTTATAACCATCAGCGATTTGGTTGACAAACATCTATCAGTCGATAGCAATTTCTCAGAGCGCTTTCATCGTTGAAATACGAACCTTAAATTATACGGGCAAGCATCCACCAAACTGTACGGCCCGCGTGGACGTAAAATAAATTCCCACTTCCTTACACAAGCGAACCCCTTTTCCAATCGCAATCCTGGTCCCTGCTCATCTCTCGATTGTAGTGCTAATCTCGCTTTCGTTTCTGATCCCGACTTTCCTTCTATCGCGAGCACTCATTGTATCGATTATGCGACGCGCCTTTTTACCAGCATAGAATGATAGTATTAAAGAGCTATCTTTAAATTGCACTGAATCTACATGTTAACGGGACAAACATCACCTTCAAAGTCATTTCGTCACATCAAACCAATGAGTGACATATTTTTATTCAGATCAATTAACCATTTACATGTCAGTCGCAATTATCTCAAACGTATCGTCCGTTTACCGAAATAATGAGAAGCTTTCGGCCCTTAAACTATCTATAAGCAAAAAATAATACCAATCCATTGGTCCATTGCTGCGTGAGAAAATAGTAAACTACAAACCGATTTGTTTTCGTTTATATTATTAGAATAAATATGAAAATAAACTATACGTAGGAAAACATTTTTTGTTATTTGTGATTGTTACAGCAATTTTTATAATAAAAGTACATTATATTCGACAATAATCTGTGATGAACAGATCCTATGTCAATATATATATAATATTGCGAGGTCAAACATCTTTGTTTTGAGTTACAAAATCATTCTAATATATATATAACCATTATCTTTTTGACAGATTTTAGAATTATCAGAATTTTCTACATTATTATATATAGCGCATAAAGGATGGAATCGATCATACATCTTTCCACAAATCGCAACGTACGCACATCACCCAATGATGTAGCTCGTGAAATAACGCGTTCACGTTTTGACCTACTTTTCTTAGAAACGGCTACTTCAATAACTATGGTTTCCTTAGCAAAGTTGTTCTAAAAAAGAAGAAGATTATAAATATTTGCGTAAAAACGTATGATCGATTCCATACAGTATACAGTTTTGTATGTCATTTGGGTATATTTGAAAAAAATAATTTTGCACCGTATTTAATTTTAATTGTAACATGTGGACTTCAATTTGTTTTTACCTGTTTGAAAAATATAATAGAGTAAAATTTTATTAAAACACTGGTAATATGTGGAAGTAACACTTATTCCAAATGAATGCCTTATATCTATTTTATATCCACTCTCGTTTCTGGTCTTGATCCCAATTTAGAAATTTATCTTCAATTTTATCATGATTTGTTATCTTTACAAATAACTGTTTATCTCATAATGACAAATTTTTCAAAATACTGAAAAAGTGGTTGATAAACTAGAAAGTCATCGAAGGTAATGAACTTACCAATAAGAATATCCTATTTCTGGAAAAACATGGAGAACTTGTGTAGCTATATATGCGAACGCTAGATGGCGCCTTAATGAATTAGTGTAGTAATAACCCCAGATTATCAGAAGTATGCACCCCATCAAAGCTGAAAGACCGCTTGAGATTATAATACCTGAAAATATGAAGTCTTTTAAAATAATTCTCACCCAAGAGTTGAAGTTAAATCGTTCTCTACTAATCGTTTGTTTAGAATCAGATTCTTATAATTCATTTGTTTAAATATTCTTAAAACTTAAAAGAAGTATTTTAGATTATTAAATTATTTTAATATTTTTAAATTTTGCACATTTTATATACAGTCTTAATTTACCTTTTAATACACTATTATTGAGCAATACCACTAGCAGAAAATACCATTGATGTTTTATAAAGGTTTCGAGATCAAAAACTTGAAACATTTAGTAGTTAAATTTTAAGAAATATCATTAAATACAATTTAAACAGACAGTCAAAATTGCTGTACAAGTTTCAAAAATATTTCTTTCAACTAAATTGGTTCGAGGTAAACATATATTACCCTCTTTTTTAGAATTGTCCTCTTTTCCCAGTTATAAATCTATTCAGCGACAAAAAACAAATTATGTAAACTAAAAAGCCCTTACCTAAATACTCGCAGCAATACATGAAGTATAATTGTATACGTGCGCCGCACAATATACTTCAATAACGGTAACACTCAACATCACCTTATTGTAGTGACGTAGTTCATAGAGAATTTCTCGGTAGTGAGAAGCTATTTTGGCGCATGAGCGCAACATTTGACACTACGTATCAATATTTTTTAAATAATTTCGCATTTTTATATACTTATAGTTTGTGTCGCTCGATGTAATTTGTATTAGAGAAGGGTTTTGTTTTAAAATTTATTATTATTACCTTTTTGTTTTGATACATTACACTTACATGAAAAGTATAATACCTTATTTTTTTTATATAGAAACTTAATTTTTAACCTTTCTTTACAATTGTAATTTGTACTAAACTAAATACAAATCATGACCTTGTTGAAAAAAAATATGTGTATTGTTCAAATTCAAAATGCGTTGCGTTATAATGTTGTTAATGTGAATTCATCATTATAATTAATAAAGAAGGTATCTAATGTCAAGGAAAAAATATTTAGGTTATTTACCTGTTTGTTTACAAAATTTATTTCCTCTCGCTGAATAGGCTTACAGCTTTTATGCTTGTTGCGGTTACTCAAAGTTGAATAAACGGTAAATATTAAACTATGGAGATGATACCTGAACATATTATTTACACACCGTGCAATCCACGTAGAAGCGCCGAGTCAGGCAGAAATAATACCACGACTGCCAACAAGACGGCGCACGTCGCGAATAACAACTGCAAATACAAAAGCAGGTTGACGGCCACGTACACGTACACTGAGATCACTGGCGGGCGGGAAACTGGAACAATAATTTGTGTTGTTTTAATTTGAAATAATAATCTTATAAATAAATCAAACTTAATAAAAAAATATTCGGCCACAGCGTTCCGATTTATATTTAATCGAACGACGACGTTGACAGGCTTTTTCAAAATGTAAGACCGATGAAAACTATGGTTAGTTAATTTTAGAAATATATGTATAATTTTAGAAATTATGTGTGTTTTGGACGATTACTTGTTTTTTTTTTAATGTAATTATCAAAAGTAATGAACTACAAAAAAGCGCACCTCTGTGTTCAGCACACAGAACAAAATTATGCATTGACAACGACTGACTGATAAGGCAAAAAAAATTAAAATTATGCGCGTCAGCTCCTACGCACTGTAGAAGTTTTTTGTCTTGGAATATATACAATACTTAAATCGGGTAAATAATCGCATCTTTTATAATACTGAAGCATGTATATTTTATTTACATTTAATATATATATTATTATATGCCATTTTGAATGTAATAATATAATCCCATTGCTGCAGAAATTTTGAGATTTCTGATCAAAAAACTGCAAAAGTAATTTTTACAGTCCTGTCTTGATGTTAATCTAACACTACCTAAAGAATGCTAAAGAGAGCGGAACAGGTGAAAATTTGAAGGTGCAAGATCAGTGCCATATGGTGAATGCATTTAAGCTTCCCAACAAAACTTTCTCAATATTTGCTAGATGTTTGTGGTCTGACATTATCATGGTGAAAAACTACAACCTTTCTGTTGATACATTCCGGCTGTTTTTTCTCTACTTCTTGCTTAAATCTCATCAGCTGTTGGCAATAGGGATACGAATTGATGGCTTTGCCCGACAGTAAAAAGCTAATTATCAATAATGCCCTTCCAAACCCACCATACACATAGTTTCAACTTATTACGAGTTAATCGGAGTTTCGCTCTAATCTTTGAAGCTTGCTGGCCTTTTGACCATGATTTTCTTCCCCTTATTCTTGTTGTAGGTAACCCATTGTTCATTACCAGTAATAAATCTTTTCTAAAACGGTTCGGTGTCATTACGTTTCAATAGAAAATCGTAAATGAGTATACGATTATTTCTTTCAGTGAGCTCGTGGGGATTCCAAGCTTTTTTGTGTAACCAGCTTTTTTCAAATGAGTCAAAACTGTTTTGTGATCACATCCCAACTTTTCAGCTATGTCGCAATAACTAATATACCGATATTGCTCTATTTTTCCAAATCGACTTTATTCGTAACAGGTCCACGATAGCGAGGTTCGTCTTTGACATTAAAATTACCGGAATGAAAACGCTTGAACCAGTTTTATGGTACTCTTACCGACACTGCATTAGGTTCACAAATGTCAAAATTTTTTTGCAGCTTGTGTCGCGTTTTTCCCTTTTTTGTAATAAAACTTGAAAATGTATCAAATTTCTACGTTAGATTCACTCATTTTGGTAGACAGAAAAATAACAAGAAATTGGTGAGACACCGTTTTAACTTTTAATTTTTTTTTTTTTTTTTAATGTCATCTATTTAACGGTATGAAAATTAATTAGATACAAACAACACAACCAAAAAGATTTTACTACAACTTTTTACTTATAGAATAAGAAAATTTTTTTTTCCCACCTAAAATGTTAATTTATAGAAATTTATGAAATAAATCATATTATATAATAAAATTTTGAAACTTCAAAGTTCCACATTGGTAACGATTGGTACCAATGCCGAGAATATGTTACACAGAGGGACTTCACTTTTCCTCGACTCTTCGCGCCCCATCTCGCCAGCGTACCGCGGATTGTATTGTGCATGAAAATCGGTTCATACGCAGTCAACTCCAAAAATAAATAGACAAACTCACGCGGCCGGCCTGGGATCACGTTGACGTTGGTGTCGCATTCGACGGACTCCGGGTAGTTGCCGGAACTCAGATTTATCACCTGCAACACAATAAGTTTAGATATCTTGATATGCGTGTTTAAAATAGTAAGTCGAGCAGCTAGGTCGTGACACCCTGCCCAAACCTCTAAGTCTAGAAACTGTGTAACTTAAAATAAGTTGATTTTCGTGACGTGGTTTTCTTTGACCAATAAGACGGTGTTCTGTCATAAAACGGGCCAATACCCGAAAAAATATGCAATCTTTTCTCTAAATACATTAGTGTTGACCACATTTCATTCTATATTCGGTGATAGTGATTTAATTAATAAGTATTGGAGACTTAACATTATTCAAACAGTAAAAACGTTTACTCCATGATGATTTCGGTATTAATAAATAGTTAATTATTACAGTAACAATCAACATCAAGTTAAGTTGTAATATGATTCGCGGTTCTATTACATTAACATTATCTATTTGGCGTTGTCCAATAAAATAGTTTTAATTTCAAACTGAAAATAAAAAAAGAATGAAATGTGTCTTGGATCACCATGTTTCGCCATATATTATATTATAGATCAAGAACAATTAAATAAATTAAGAACTTTTGAGACTAATTAAATGAAAAATACAAAAAAAAATGTGAAAGAATGACAATAAAATAGTAATATTTTTTTTAAGTTATGTAAGTAAACATTTTATCATCTATTAGGAAGATTCGCTGAGAGTGGGATGGAGGGTACATAACACTTTTTCTTTACGTAACGCTTTCTACCAGCTCGAACCACCCGAGGTAGGTAAATATAGGTAAATATAGAAATATTCAAAGTATGAAACAATCATATAATAAGGTACTATATGATTTTCGGTCAGTTTGAAAGTACACAGCTATCTCATCATTCTTTAATACTTCATACAATTTGTTCACAAAGAGTCTAATACCAAACCAAATAATAGTTAAAAAGTTCAAAAACCCACTGCGTACAAATGTAATGGAAGGATGATATAAAAAATCATCCAGTGAAATATGATAAATATTTGTAGTCGGCGGTACAATGCAGCAAGATTCGCTAGTAAAGGGAAATGAATCTGATGCCTCCAACTGCAAATATTTAATCGTACTTGATCGGATTTTTTTAACATTTCATTTCCGTCTTTTTTCTTCACCACTACGCAATTTTGTTCTTTAATATTTTTTGATTTATTTTTTTTCTATTTATTACTGTTTGGTCCTGCTTTAATATTTATTTAAGATCGCTTTTTTTATTTTTAAATTATACATTAATATTTTAATGCTTTACGTTATAATCGTGTTAAGTTTCTTTTATCAATATATCAATTACTTATTAATATTTGTATTATTTATTTATTCCTAATTAAGTTATTTTTCTTTCAAAGTATTATGTAACGCTGATAACGGGTGACTGTCATTAAAATTAGGTGTCCTTAAAAGCGCTAAAATTATGAGTTTGTCATATAATTTTAAGAGTAGGAAATTTATCAGAGCTTTATTATAAATTTTGCAAAATTCCATTGAAATTTTATTCATTATATATCCTAAAGTTCATTTAATATTTAAAATGATCAAAAAAACCTAAACATGATTTTCAAAACTATAACAAGTGGGGTGCCATTGGATACAATACCCCACTTGATAGGGTTCGTGGATCTTTATTTTTGTTCTTGTTCACACTGTGGCGTCTGGCGACGTCATACTCACGTCTTGTCGCCTCGCCTCTCGAGTGGTCTTGCAGGTGAGCGCGCAGCCTAAGTTCGCGCATACCACTGAAATTGTTTGTACATATTAAAAACTTATATTTTTTAACATACAAATATAATAAATGACATACTATTTACGTATTTGAACTCGATCAAGTCTATATAATCAAAATTTAATCAGTTTACGACTTAGCAGTCGTGGGTCATCAATTTACTAAATCTTACATTATTCTATAAGTGTTTTTCAATTATCTGGCATTCTTCATTTATTAGTGTTCTTTTTTGCAGTTTTTTTTAGTTTAAAAAAATGTATTGTTTCATTTTTTATTTTCAGGAATAAATTAAAGGAGCGAACATTTTTTATCGTATCGTAAAGCTACACTTGGAATATCGAAATCATTAAATACATGCAAAATATTGAGATAGTTCAAATATTAAAATGTATATAATTTGTTACATATTTATTAACATATCGATGACGCGAAGTCATAACATTATACCCATCCGAAATTTGTCTAATGTCCGTATAGAAATTTTTACTTCAAATAAAAACAAATTTGGGAGTAAATATTCCTGTGGTTGGATAGTACACACAAATTCATAACCTCTTTTGCTTAGTGTAGTGTGATAAAAAACGAATGATAAATTGCTTTGTGATCCGCTACATCGATTGGAAGATACTTCGGAAACAAATAAATATGTTTAATAACTATCTAATACGAAAACACGTGCACACACACCATACATAAAGTTATGTCAAAAATAAATTCAGTAACTGATTCACTTTTGTTGTGAAATCAATTGATAACATTCTTACAATCCTGATATTAAAAATTGCAATTAATTTTCAATAGGAACGTTTGTGATTGAGAATTTTATATCATAATCATAGTAGTCTTCTTTCGAGTTTTGAATTGTGCATTCAATTCAATTTTGTGCCATTATTTGTTATACAACCCCATTCAACTGTCATATTGTTGTAATTATAAGATTGTAATTACAAGATTTCATAATAACGATGTTGATACAGTTTCAAATGGACTAGTACATTTTTTTTAGTATAAGATCTTTTTACATGTATCTGTGACGAGTTTTTCTTTATTGCTTAGACATAGAATTTTATTTCCGGCTTTATTTTATTGAACTTCCAAATTCTGAGTGATGCGATACAAAAGATGAAAATTTAAAAATTATGTTTGTTGCAGAATTTCATACAAAATAACTAAATTAATGATATACGCTAATAAAGAAGCGTACGATAAATCTTATCAACATAGTATATCTTTTGTTATGGGATTTAATTATTAATCGCTCTTAGATTAGTTTTTAAAAGGGTTTAAACTTCACGCAAATGACGGTTCTATCGCGAAAGGTCGTAAATCACTTAATTAATCTTTGTTGATTATATATAAAAATGGTTTGAATACATTATTTTGTATTTTATTCATAATTGATAAAATCGTTAGATATTTACTTTTATGCACATACGGTGGAATCTCAATAACTCTAACCTTGTTAAGTTGAAATCCTCAGTAAGTCGAAAAAAATTGCCATTCCCTTCCGATGAACCCTTAAATACGCGGTATCTCGAATTATTTAGACTTTGTAACTCGAACAAAATGTTATTTCCCTACGAAGTATTAATAATACATATTTATACTCTATAACTCGAATTTCAAAAAGGAGACTCCGTAAGTCGTAGTTAAGTAAAATATAATGACGTCTTACTTGGAATTCTCTGAAATAATAGCAATAAATTCCAAAATGAATGTTCGGGTTCGGGGCTTCTAATCTATTGTTTTTGTCTTGTACACGTGCAATGAATGAATACATTCATGAAACTTTCTAAGTAACACAGCTGTGAACGTTACGTTTGTTCTTTGACGACAGAGTCATATATATTTCGAAGTTCTTGTTAAGGCGGAAACTCGTTAATTCGAATTTTTTTGCATTTCCCTTGACATTCGAGTTATTGAGATTCCACTGTATTATGTTATGTCTTTCAACGCAAAGTGACATTATCATTGAAATAACCATAAATAATGCATCAAAATTATGATTATAACAATTTTTAAAGTGAAAACTTCTTTAGCACCGTTACGACTTGAAACTTGATGAAACGTAAAAGCGTCACTATAATGAGACAAACATGTACAATTACATCTATAGAATTTAATCTGCGAGAGAATTGTATAGAATACCTCAAGTCAATTATGTTCATTTAAAACAATCGAGTTTGTATAGTTGTGACGTCCAAATTACGTCATCCGAGGGCGCACAGCTGCTGAGCTTCTCACCTTGACGTCATTTTGGCGTCACAACTGTACAAACTCAATCGTTTTAAGTTAGTATACGCGGTGCGGTGTTTAGTACTGTTGTTTACTAAACGTTGTACAAATGTATGCTAGTAATATCATTTGCCTGCGTATCGTCATTTAACCAAATGGAAAACACGGAATCTGAATCGCAAAATGTAAATATTTAATAATAATAAATAAACAATGCGATCCTGATTCTACATTCGTCTCATTCATGATGTACATTGTCATTCGCACACGTACCGACAACTGCCAGAACTCTCTGACTTCTATGGAGAATGAAAAACACAACGAAGCGAGTGAGGATATTTCTGATGTCATAAATGATTGTTTAAACTGAGTTCCTCAAAAATCATGCTAATATATTGTATATTGCTAAATATTTAAATTTATTCCTGAATTGATATTTTATACAATATATTTTTTGTATAAAGCGCTCTTCTAAATAATTGAGTGTCATGTGTCTCCTTATTATTTCTATTCGGCTGTAGACGTATCATGTGTTTACGAGCTACTAGAGTGGTAATAATAAAAAAAATATATTCGTTTGTGCGATTAGAGAATTAGATAATTAATAATTAGATATAAAATATATTTTTTTGTCTAGTATCTTGGAAGGATTGTCAATTGGTGGATTCTCAGAAATGAAACCGCGGCATTAAATTTAATATTTACAATGATGTAAGTAACCTAAGAAGTGTTGTATATTGTCTTATTAACTTAATCGATGCTCAGATTTTGAATGTACTTTTAATCTTTATTGGGTACTTGTTATTGCATATCGTAAAAGCATCATAAACTAATTACTGTATATAAAAAAAAAACATTGGCAATATATTCAGAATATGAGTTCACTTTTAACTAAATACGGCATTTACTTGATAAGCAAGGCGTGTAAATCCTTTATGTGCTTTGTCGGCCACAAAAATATACAGTCGTAATAAGATTATGCTGAAATCAACCATTACATTGATATCAATGTTAAAGAAAGTAAATATTAGGAATTTAATATTTTTTTACGTGATATCGCGCAACTAGTAAACAAAAACTCAACAGTACTAAACGATTTGCGTGTTCGCATTACCCAGTAGTTTTCTGATGAATAAAGTTAGTAATACAACCTATACACAAGTAATACAACAGTATAAGGACAATAATGAAGATACATATGTGAGCACACTATGACAAGAGTATCAAATTAGATTTTCACTTCACAGATCGTACGACTTCACTCGAACGACATGCCAGTGAAGTAAATGCACAAACACTTCGCTCCAAACGGACTACCGAACTTAAATCCACTTAATACAAGAAACAACATAACCTCTAGACCACGGACATTGTCACGTTATATATGTGATACAGTAACTTAATTTAAATCTCATCAATCTATTCTAAAATGCTTACTGTACAGGGGGTAACTTCTAGACCCTGGGTTCCATACTATGAATCTTCCACCGTACAAGCCGTAGTTTACCGAGTCGTCAATGGGATTGCCGCCTCTTATCTGTATCCTGGCTGTGACCTATAATTGCAATAAGATCAATTAATACAAAATGAACATATTTAAATATTTATAAATAAATCATCAATACACAACGAACGCGTAAATGACTGAAACAATTCAAATTGTAGAGCTTGGCGCCAAAACTAAACACTATAACTCATTATGGCTTAGGAGCTACCGACGGCCATCGTTCACGACGCAGTAACAAAACCAGCACCGATGGCTTAACGTGTTAGGGATTCGGTCGATTCGCCCGTAATCAGAATTCGAATACATTACTTTCTGATTCGATTAAAACGGGCTGAACACTCGACTCGCTCCCTCTAAACAAAGTAAAAGTTTACGACAGGAGAATGCCCCGGTAACAGGCTGACAAATTTCAGTGGAAAAAGAATGATACAATCACATTTTACGACAGGTACTGATGTATTATTATGTACTATATAATAATGATACATTATTATCTACTTACAAATTAATTAATTTATTGCAGACTACATTAGTACAAGCCAGTATTGCGCTATCTTAACGTATATTATGCCCATTATTTTTGTATTCCTCAATTAAAAATATGGGTATTAAGTTCGGCAAAGCAACTTTCCTGAGGTAACAACGTTACAAAACGTTACTTTGTTGCGAAATCAAAGAAAATATTATTATAGACACAAAATACATTCGCTACCAGAACTAAGGAAAGCAAATTCAAAGACAATGTACGTTTGATTTTACTAAAAATTTTGTCATGGTTACAAAGGTTATCTATTATCCACAATGTAATATTGTTACAGCATTAAAATTAATATCATTTGCTTAGTCTATGTGATAGTACAATATTACCATTGTAGCAAAGTTTACAACTACTGATACTTTATACAAAACATAAATCGACAATAAAAACTTTGCACTAGAGACTATGCACTATAAACGGCTCAGTAGTGACAAAGTTTTATTACGGTCGGGGCAATAATTTTTTCTCAGTGTAACGTCCCTAAATAGTAAGTTATTTATCTGCCAGTAGGTGGTGGGGCATTGTTAAGACGAAAGAGCTTATTGCGCGCTCATTTTTACTAAACTTTTTCCAAATGTTAGAGTACTAGTCTGTAGTGATTGTTTTTTTTCTTTTATCTTCTATAACAATCATCGCATAATGACTTATCATTCCGAAGAAAGAGGCCACCATTTTTGGTTTTCGACGCTTCGGCCTCGTTTTACTGCAGTAATCAACTCCTCGAAAAGAAACATCCACTGAACAGGTTGTTTTTTGAATTCACGATCATAGCAGTCACGATAACTAACTTTATCTTTAATTTTATCTAAACCCTTAACTATGTTGTATACATCATTTGAGTCATTAACGACAAACTCTTGCATCATTTCGCTGCATAAATTAACATGACGGAGTTTTTAAGCTTCGGACTAATTATAAGGTAGCCACCGAGTACAAAATTTTCTGACTGCCACCGAGTACAATATTTTCTGACTGCTAAATGTTTATGAAGAATTTCTCGCACCTGACTCATACCAATGCCTAAGCTCATCTCGATCTGCTGGTAAGTCACCTTTTTGTTAGTCTCTATCATGAGTCGCACAGCACCGGTGTTGTCTCCGGTCATCACCGTAGAAGGACGTCCTTCACGCAGACCGTCAGTCAGATTAGTATATCTACGTTTGAACTCGTTAAACCGGTTATAAATAGTGGAAATGGATGGAACTTCATCATAAAACGTCAGCAAAATTTGTGTAACTTCGTTTTTGACTTAAATGGCAGCGAAAGTCATAAAAATCATTGCAAGATAAATTCCCGCGATAAATCTATGTTGAATAGACAAGTAAATTTCTTTTTGTTGCCAATTTGTAAATATAAATGACATACGAATGCAATATACATAACAAGGTTGACAAAGAGATCCATTTACAAAATTTAAAGTTTTTTTTTACAGTTCCTAAGTGGATATTTCTAAAAATTGTAAGTGTCCCCTGCATAAACGTAATGTACATTTTATTTAGAAATTTTGCGCGCTTGAAATAGTGGCTTTCACGTTTAATAAACGAAATACATATTTTTCGTTTACCCAATATTGAAGTTCTATTTGTTTACAAATTTCCCGCTATACATTCGCTTAGTTCATTTGGTTTTTTTTTTTAATTTTTCTGTTTTTCCTTCCTTTGTTTGTGCTTTCCCATCAGAACTTTTAGAATAAAATGTATTTAATTACAGTGAATGACTTGGGTTTTTGAAAATCCTGAGAAATTCAGAAACTGTATTGGATTAGAGAGTATTAGAGATATAGTAGTAGAGATATTGTCACGTAGCAGCTTTAAGACGCCTCTAGCTCATACCTACAAATTTATTATTAGTACACTCAACGCCAATAATTATCCTGGTAGCCCCTATCGTGACAATTAGTAGGAAAAAAACGGTGGTTCGATACCATTTAAGCTATGTATTCCCACTTCATTTATTTATGCTAGTAAATATTATAAATGAGAAAACTAGTTTGTTTATTTGTGGCGTCGCTTTCATATGTGAGTGGTAAATGTGTCCACTTATGTGGAATTAGATCTGTATTACATTATTTGTTATGGAAAATATAATTTCACATTTGTATCACTCCACTCCAGACTCAATCCACAATCGTTAATGACGAAGTTGATATACAGAAAAAGGCGAATTGTCCGTTATTCTAACATTTTTTCTAAAAATTGTATTTTTCCGTCAAGGGAAAAAAATTGAACTGTTAACCGACACAGGTCTAATTTAGAACCAAAACCGTTATTTGAAGATCTTAGACCAAACGAGTCGGCAATCGCTCTTTCTCCAGAATTATACGTATTGATTAATATTACACCTTTAATAAGAATAGTAATATAAACCAATTATTGAATCGAGTTATATCATAACATAAATTCACTTTTAACAATTTATAACAAAAAAATAAATGTAAATCTAAGAAATGCTACAGAAAATGCGGGTGGCCTGTACATTTTTTCGGATTTTGTGAATAAAAAACCGAAATTTTACATTTTGATGTTACACGTAAAAGCGAAAAAGAACGCATTATAAATGGTTTTCCACACATGTTTTTTTACCCGCTCAGTTTACTAAATAGATTTTCAACATTTTTCCGTCTACGCATTTGGTGGCATGACAATAATCTCATGCGCACCGTCTTCTTTCGAAGAAGTACGAATGGACTTTCTGAGTAGGTGTGTTCCGTTTTCAAATAGAGGAATGTTAAATAATTATAGACAGATAACTTTGAACGAATTAAGTGCACGAGGAAATGCATTTCTTATATAGTCCTATATAGTTACAATTGTATCGACTTTCATAATACGTATTTAGAATGATAACTAAATGTCGACATATCTTTTGAATGATAATTAAAATATTATATTGTTTATGTATTGTAAAGAAACGTGATGGGCTGGAATTGATTTAACGATATCAAATACAAAACACATCGAGTCCTCGTGAACGGTCGCTACACATAAGAAGTTTTATTTCTACTTAAAAATAGACACGTTTATTTTTACACGTTCGCGTTTAATTTAGGCGTTTTTTTTTCGCATCGGAACAAGTATAGAACCCCCAAATTTTCGTTAAATTAAATTTACGTAGAAAAGTCGTTTTACAAAACAGTCGTTTTATAAAACAAAAAAATCATCGCTCACCCAATAGCTGGACGCCGCAGACGTTATTATTGATATGATGCTTAAAATGCTGCAAGTGAAAGAGCCCAAGATGCAGTACCGCTTCAGGGCCACCATGCTGCCTTCCTTGCATGTGACCAAGGACTGGCGACAATTCAGCCCAAACACGATACTTTCTTAAAATATTCGTAAGGCCGTCCGTGCATTCGGAAAGCCGTCTTAAGCCGTGGATTCGCTTACGACTTTTCGATCTTTAATAGTATCGAATCGCGAGCGATAACGTCGTAAGCGATATTCAATATAAGGCGCCTTTTGGCGTTCGAACAAGCGTCAAACATTTTTTCGATAAAAGATAAATAGATAACGCACGGCCTGTTTAATCGTGTTTATTATTACAACCGCTAATACGTATGACTGATATTTGGAATTTAATGTAGCAAATTTGGATGTTCGGGGCACGTGAATAATAACATGGCGTTTCGGTGCGATTTGATTATGTTAATGCGCGTTGTCCTGTTCGCACTGAACGGCTATGCCGTGGCTGCTATGTATACGTAAAACATTTTGAAGATTGTAGGGAGGGGAATTACCTTTCTGATAAAAATCTGTTATCGATAAATCGGTCAGGGAAAGGCGATAAGGAGCGTATGAAAATAACGAACGTGCGTGAGCCAATATTCGGTACCGCCTTTGATGTTCAATTGGAGTTCACTGTATACCAACAAAATCGATTTCATTTTAAATCCAATGTTGATGTGTTAGTTAAAGTTAATGAGTTAGTTAAAAGTGTCAATCTTCATAAGTTAAGGGATATTGGAAATAAACGCATTGGTATTGTGACTAAATTTCGCAATATGATTTTTACAAAAGTAACAAGTCGATGTAATTATAAATTAGAAATGAATATCCAAATCTAAATTCTATTTTAGTATTTTGAATAATTCACTACACACTTCATACCCGATGTTTAAAATATAGACTTTTAAACATTATTTTTTCTTATTCTTCCTTTCTTCCTTCATTTCTTTCCTCTAACTGATATATACGATATGATATCAATTAGACGAAAAATATTCGAAAATCGGTTACAATCAACGCCATAGTATGTTTTACGTTTTAATTTAATTCAAAAGAAACACGCTGTATAGCACGAAGAAAGTACACCGACCTTTGAACATGTGTGGAAGAAAGAGGCGGCCGCGTATCTACAGTCACAGCCGATACTGATCAAGTACTACACGAAGTAAAGCCGCACGTCTGAATTGTATTTGATCGGAAATAATACAGTATGTTTAAATGTTCAGAATTGGACTCGCTCACCGGCGCACCCACACTCTCATACCTCCAAACACACAATGACGCCTATACGTCCGTCATCTACGCACATGTTAATTGCAATTTTCATCCATTAAAATATTCTTACATCATAACGTCATTAGTGTAAATAATTTAAAAAAAAATTTAAAAACCATTTATATTGAAGCATGGGTTAATTAATTATTATTTGTAGGTAGGAATGTTTTGTGAATATACTGTTACTCGTTGTACATAGCTTTTTATTAACAAATACCTTAAGCCTATTTAAGAGTCTACCTAACTTAGGCATCGGTCTCTCACAATTCTGGGTGTACCTATTTAATCGCAACAGTGTAGCTGTAGCGACATGCTGTTTTTGTGTAAAAAGAAATAAATATTAATTATTACTATTTTATTCAACTCTCTGGCGATTCTATTCTTGTCGACTAACTTGTTCATTCTACTAGCGCAGCCAACCAATACAAATTATACATAATATGAATAACTTAGAGAAATAAACAACTAAAAATTGTTCACTCTCATTTGTCAGTACAATACTACAAAATAGGACAGTCAGTCATAATACGACAAAATAACAAACCGGTACCGTTTTCGCTTTCTGATACCGCGTACACTATAATTTTATGTATTATTTGGCTTAATAGATAAGATTACACGAGGAACAAACTGCTCCACAAAATAGTCGCGCACGTGAGCAAAACGAATCAGAACCAAGCTAGAGTGTGGTACGAAAACACATCTACTCTACTCTACTGCGGGAATAATCTAGATAATATGGCAATTGCAGCCGGCTAAAGTAATTTAGCGAGAAGCGTCAACTGAGACAAATGACAAAAAATAGTAGAAGGTAGAAGAATTCAGACTGTCATTCGGATACCATCCATATAGTTATACCTAATTGACAGGTTTTTCTCTTCATAAAAAAGTCTACCTATTTTTCCTTTTTTTACACAACAAAGGCTTATACAGTTTTGGAATAGAATATTACCGCGTACCTTGGAACAGAGATAGCGTGATAAAATATGGTCAAATAATCCTATCAACAAGGCAAATCGTCTTTACGATTAGTCGCTTGTTTAGTTGACTTCGAGGCGTACACTGAAAGGATTTATACAATACTTTATCGTCCATTATGTATTTTTATTTTGCAAACTAAAACTTCATATCAGTCGTTGCGGCGCAGGCGCAATGCCGGTTGCGAAAACGCTGGCGACCTCTGTCAACGATGAAGTGAAAACGTCCGGGCTTAATGTGGAACACCGAGCCACCCCCTATTTTAGCTCGACCGGGGCTAACTAGCTAACTAACTACCTAACTAACTACTATTGCTATAAGTATTGGCAGATGTGGATGCAAATTGCCGACGCGTGTCCTAACTTGTGGAAAAATAGACTGCCAACGCTTTCCATGGTGTATGTACCATTATAGTACCGCACATACTGGCTAGGATTCCAAAGTTTTAAATTGATTACGTAGTATCAAACATAAAGACGACCAGGATAGGTAAGTCAAGAATGAGGTTAATGCAAAAGATACAGGATGACAGGGGCGTACCCAGGAAGGGATTTTGCAGTTGTCCCAAACGAATTAAAAACACTGTGCTATCTTTATCTGGTCATGTTTAGTAAAAAAAAAACTGACGAAGAGCACGTCGGATCATATTTAATATAGGTTTCCGAAGTCGTTACTACAAAAAAAATGCACTACAGATAAAAAACTAAGTTGTTACATTTTTTTCATGTTTTCTGCACAAATCAGGTATAAGCATTTTAGTCACCTATAACTATAGAAATATGTAGATATGTCGACTATTACTCTTAAAATAGACAAACTAAGGTGTATGTATTTTCATAGCAATTACGTCCTTTTGTTGAGATGCGCAGTTTTTCGGCAATAATTCAAAGCCGTAAATATCAAATCATGTTCAAAATAATTTTCTTTGAAAGTACTTATGAAACATTATCTTTGAAATTGTTTTCCATATTTTTTGGACGCACGGTTTAAAAATAAAGGGGAGGACACAATTTCTGCTAATTTAGAAACTATTATTTCCGAAACTAATAAATTAAAAATAGTATTAAAATGTTTTAAAAAGAATTGTCGAACTAAGTGCAATACTTACTTCGTTTATTTGTTTTACTTACTTAATGTTTGCTGAAAAAAAATCAGCTACTCTTAAATGTCTGGAATGCCCCCATATAAATATGTATTATTGTTATTGAACTACAAAACTGAGTAGCGGCTTATGCAAAGCACCTGTATTCTAAATTTCAAAAATATACATTTCACATTTTTTGAGTAAAATGCCTGTGACATACAAGGGTTCCGTTTTTGCTAATTTGGCTCGGAACCCTAATAATAATGAGCACGATCTCAACTATCTTTATGTAATGTATTCTTTTCTATCAAGCGTTTTCTGTCACCTAGGCACGATGATAAAGCGATGCGAATTACTTCTCAAGACTTATATATAGTTCGGACATGTATAGTCAGGATGGAAGACCCGTTAATTACTTTTGGCGGGAAGGGTATGAAACGGGCTTCTTGCAAAACCAACGGTGTATTATTAGTAAATTATTGAGATCCACTCAAATAATAATAATAATATATAGACCTTTATGACGACTGTTCTTTGAAACCATCGTGACTCAAGTTCTTACGGAATCTTTTTAATGTTGTTCTATCAGCATTTGCCCACGCCTCTGGTGAGACACCCCTACCGCGATCCATTTATTTCACATCGATGAACGTTGGTGGGGCAGTGATGAAGGAGGTCACCTTTCAATCGGACGGTATCGGATACATTCTTGACCACCGGCGAATCAGCCCATTATTTTTTGACATTATTCAGAATGTACCGCTGTATCCGTGCCTCGGCGAACACCTGAAGCTATCCCGGGCGTCGTCACCACGGTGGTGACGGCGGTGGTTATCCCCCTTTCAGCCGACGCGGGAGTTACATGTTCCTCGATTATGTTCAATAGTTTTCTATTTAATATTCCTCATTCATCTATTTTAATAAATGCCCGAATTTTTTTGGAAAATCTCCGTCACTACCTAATAAGCTTCGAAGACAAATTTATTTCGAATTTGAAACACAGACAGATTATCGTGGTTTATCTCCACAGTGACCGGGGGCCTTATTACGTAAAAGTAGAAATCGATTGCGATTCCGTAATCGATTTGTGAGTCGAAATTGTTAGGTATAAAAAAATGTTATTCTTATACGCAATTTTGAGTGACTTTAAAGCGTCAGATTAAATTTAAACTTTGCGCACTTATCGAGGACCGATAGCTGTACAATAATATGGTATAAATGAACTGATCTGATGAATGAGCCAGAAGGTAGGCACAGGAACACTATAACGGAATAACATATCCTAGTCGTATTTGAGCTTGTTAGAGTTCTCTTGAGATGTACTCTCCACCATGAGTGATTTTCAGGGTCTGATGATGGAGCCGGAAGGTAAGCACTAGTACTCCATAATAGAACAACGTAACTTAGTCGTATGTGTTCTTAATAGAATTTTTAAGGGACTTTGGCCATAATTGGCTTTCAGGGTCTGATGATGGAGCCCGACGGTTGGTACCGGAATTAACATATCATAACGGAACAATATATCCTAACCATATTTGGGCTTGTTGGAATGGCCCTGAATGGATTTTGACCACGATTGACTTTCAGGGTCTGACGATGGAGCTTCCAAACTTCCAGCTCCGTTATCAGACCCTGAAAGCCAATCATGGTCAAAGTATATTCCACGAGAATATCAACAAGTCCAAACATGGCTAGGTTGCGTTGTTTCATTATGAAGTACTAGCGTCTACCTTCCGGGTTCCATCATCAGACCCTGAAACCAATCACGGTTAAAGTGCATTCCAAGACAATTCCAACAACTGCAAACACCGCTTGGATATGTTGTTCTATTATAGAGTACTAGTGCTTACCTTCCAGCTGCATCATCAGACCCTGAAAATCGTTCATGGTCAAAGTACATCTTAAGACGATTTCTACAAGACCAAACACGGCCAGGATACGTTGTTTCATTATGGAGTTCCTGTGTTTACCTTCTGGCTCCATCATCAGACCCTGAAAGTCAATTATGGTCAAAGTCCATTTAAAAATTCCATGAAGCCCAAATAAGACTAGACTACATTGTTCTATTATGGAGCCTAGTGCTTACCTTCCGTCTCCATCATCAGACCCTGAAAATCACTCATGGTGAGAGTACATCTCAAGACAACTCTAACAAGCTCAAACACGTCTAGGATATGTTATTCCATTTTGGAATTCCTGTGCCTACCTTCTGGCTCCATCATCAGATCAGTCCAATTATACCATATTATTGTAATTTTTTAGGTCCTCGATAAATGTGTAAAGATTTTGTTTAATCTAACGATTTACATAAAAAAAATAATTATTCACTTTGTATGAAATACGAATGACGGAAAATCGATTGTAAATCGCTTGAGAATCGCTATAGACCAGTCTTCGGTTTGAGAGCGTAATTCTCGAATAATTGCGAAATCGCGATCCCTAACGGTTTTTGAATTCAAATATGCGATTAAATTTCATTATTATAATTTAGTGATTTCATTGTAGAGGCAACACTGTTAATAGAAAGACAATTAGTATTTCGAAATATCAACTTGGGAATTACTAAAATAAATTTAAAATCCTGCGAAATCAGAAATTGATTTCTTTTAGGTAATAAGGCCCCGGATCACGTTACGACAACACAAATGAAACCACATCCGTGTAAATGACATTTTTATTTCAAAACACACAAATAAGCCCTTTAGAACTTTCTCAACTCCTACTTTCTCACATTTCCACGAAGCATTGACAATATATTAGGATTAATGGCCATTAACTAGGTGATGGATTGATTTGAATATTATTCAAAATACAACTCTTGAGAATAAATTTAATTAAATTAGGAATATACTAGAGGAGGAAGACTACTGAGGTAAAATATTATTACAAAGTGACTAAATTATAAAGTTTTAAAAGAGTTTATTAATACACTTTTAATTTGTACAATATAATGGAGTAAGAATTCCTTCGTGGTTAATTTATAAAAAGAGCTGGATAAGTGCGAAGTGATCTAATGTGAAAAAGGTTCCAGATGACGAATATGTTGTCTACCACTTTTTTAATATTAACCCAAATTTGTTTGTGCTAACTACAACAATTTCAAATATAAGTTTGTACGCAGAATATTGAGAGACTTAAATATTATTCTAAAACTTCTTATAAGTTTATTTCCTGTAATCTACAAGTAAAGAATCATTTTCTGTATTTCTTCCAAATTTAACTTACTAAAACTATTCACATTAAATTTAAAATTTACACACAAACGCACGCATGTGCGCGCGCGCGCGCGCACACACACACATACACAAATATATCTCCAAAAGTGAACCCTGTACTCAAAATTTTCAGGTCACAGAAATTAAGATGTGTACCAATTTTTCGATATAATCATTGTGATGGATTTGGAACATTTTTTTTGTAACAGAAGGGCAGTCAAACACGCGAGTATGAAGCCGAGCCATGGCAAAATAAAAATAGAATTATATTTCATTATATTCATCATTTGTTCAAAAACTGCAAGATGCTATAGACTTGTGGCTATTTATTTTATGAAATAAAAAAAGCTGAAATTTAAGCAAAAATCAACGAGTGGCACATATTTCGACAGTTCTTTTGAAAACAATCTGTTTCTAGCAATTTTTCTGATTACGTGAATAATTTCGGTTACAATACCTCCGAAAATTGCAAAAATTGTGCACCCTTTTATTTTCTAAACTGTGTGTCCAAAAAATATTAAAAAAAAATAACGAAGGTAACGCTTAATAAATACTTTCAACGAAAGTTATTTTGAATATAATCGGATTTACTCTTTTTTTGAGTTATTGCCGAAAAACTGCGCCATAAATTAATATGAACTGCGCTTTCAACAAAAGGACGTAAGTGTCATGAAGATACGCTCTTTTGCTGACGCATTTCAGTTTACACTCGTTTAATAGTGATAGTCGACATACCTACTCGCTCTTCCAGTTATAGGCGACTAAAGTGCTTATAACTATTCTGTGCTGGATACATGAAAAAGGAGTAACAACGTACTTTTTTCATCTGTAGAGCTTTTCTTTGAAATAATGTCCTCGTAACTCTATATTGTATTTTTTTTCATTCGGACGTGAGCCACTTTTATTATTTGACACTAAACATTAATAGATAACGTCGAGTCGTCAAAGATAATCAAAGTTTAGGACAATTAAATAAAATTTTCAAATGTCCATGTTATCTATATCTTATCTTTATCAACAATATTTATAATTATGTTGATATTTTCCAAGAACTATTCTTTCAAAAAATATGTCTTAATCATAAGAACTTGTTTTTTACGAAAATAAATTCATATAAATAGAATAATATAAAAATCTTAGATACTACCACTTTTCTTGGGGTTTCATTAAAAAAAGTGTGTTCATGTATTTTTTATTTAGGACTTGATTCTATTTTTTTTTTTAAAGTTACAGTTAAACTGGATTCACCTGTATAAATTAATCGAAATAATGTTCATAAATAACAATTATATTACATTTTATGAACTAAGCTCAACAATTAATAAATAATCACCACCACCCCGTTGAGAATCTCAATAGCCATTCTTAACGTCGCGTCGCCTACTAGCACCTGAGTCATTAACCGACTTTCGATTTCGTCGAAAAAGATCTTTGACAATTACTTTATCTTTATTACTTTAATATAGTTGATTAAAGTAGACACAGTTTATAAATAACTTTTAAATATCGCGATGTTATATAGAACTATCATTTATTAACCGAAGGACAGCTCCATTTGTATACGGTATACAAGCAAACGTTTTGAATCTATACATATATAAACGAAATACCACTGACTGACTCGTCACGAGATCTCGGAGACTATAGGTCCGATTGACTTTGACATAGTTAGTCTTTTCTGGACGTAAACGGTCACTAAGAACGGGTTTTACGCAAATCCTAACAAAAAAAAAATCATCACTTTATATCTATGCGGGCGGAGCTGCAGACAATAGCCAGTATTAATATGTAACTCCGCTTTGTTCGATGATAAGTCGGCGGTTAAGACTGTCGCCTTTCAACCAAAAGGAGCCATCTATAAACTACCAACGTCACACGTTGGTGGCGAGGGGGAGGAGCGGTCAACGAAATGTGACAATGCGCGACAAGGAATAGGTCAAAAGCTTTATTACGTCACAATCCAAAATACGAAAACGAAAAAAGGTTTATGTCTTTTGTTTTGTCCAATATTTAAAGCATTTTGAACAAAATAAAATTGTAAAAACTGCTGTTTTCATTTACTTGTGACCACCTGCGACAAGAACGGGGGAGGGGGGTGTCAAAAATATTATAATTTATGTGACGTAATTTATGGATGGCCCCAAAGGCACCGTTTACGAATCCTGACCGTGGATGTATTTTCTAATGAATTTTCAGTTTGTGCGAAATTAAGCACACACTGCCTCGAGAGTACCTTGAGCTATCGTCCTCGGGCGTTGTCACCACGTTAACGGTGACGTCGTTAACAGTCCCCAACCTTCACTGAGCCAGCGCGAGGGCATAAGCTATAAACCCTCAGTCTAGAACAACTGTGAGAAAGTAGTGCGACGGGGCTGTGGAAGCCCGAAATAACAAGTATTTAAGGGTGTCTGGAGAACGATAGGTATCAAAAGATCACGTAGTTAACATTTTTAATTTTCTCCCTTTTTTATTTTTTCTCTTTTTTATTTTCTCCCTTTTTTATTTTCTCTCTTTATTTCCACTTTTATCAAATCTTTTTTTGGTGTATGTTCTTAGTTAACTGATTGTTCATTGACTATTGTGAATCTTAGATTCTCTGTCCATCCTCTGACTAAATAATGGAAATTCACGGATAAAAAACACCAATGTAACATATTTTAAGTGAATATTTCTGTTGAAACAAGAAACTAGGTAATGCAGATAGTAAATAAAATTATAAATCGTAATTTATCATATCACATAACAAAACATCCTTAGCCCACCCAATAAATTTCGTTTTATACACTTTCAATGTACAAAAAAGGCTATTGTTGTACTTTTATTATGTTTAGATAGAACCTTTATCCCAATTCCAATCAATTCAATTTGATGATATCCCGCGAATAGGCTTAGATATTTCCGTATCAACCCAAACCAAGCAGCAATCAACGGCTATAATTATCCCGTAATGATTCTTCGTCCCGTCAACTTTTACTAAATTGATATCATAAATTTTAGTACATAGACTAAAATAGACTATATTGTTTATGGTTTATCATTCTTAACAATTTTGTCCTAGTGAGATATGTATTTTTTATGAGAGAGTTTTAATTATATCGCCGAAACACAACTTAAACCTCTTCTAACTTTAAACGCGAAAGTGGTTGTGACTGCATTTTTTGCTTTGCTACTTTTTTAAAGCCAAACTACTGAACCGATTCTAATAAAATTGGACACAACAGTGTTGCACTCCTGTATTGTCCTCTATCATTATAAATATTTCAATTCCGCATATTATATGTTTTCAAAACATAAGATTCGTTAACTAATTCGTGTCAACTCCAACGCGCTAGTGAATTTACTCCTTAAGAACGATGTACTTTGAATAGCATGAACAAACGAAAGAGGTGAACAGACGCATCTCTTATATCTCTAAAAGCGTGTACACACTTTCTTTCATATTTATTGATGTTGATCGAATAAATATATTACAAAAATCGTGTCAATATAATAATACTTTTTAACTCCCAAAGTTTCACATTAAGCGATCGGATACATTTGTATTTTATGCAGTAGAGCCATGCAGCGGCCAGCTCGGCTGCAGCACGAAAATGGCTCGACTACCGGTGAGATATCACGTTCTCATAGAATACAGACGTGAAGTAGTAGCTTCCTTTGTTGCCTCTCATCCAGTGAGTGCGAGTTCCGGTGGCCTACTCCCCCTTCCATCGCATATCTTATTCCGTCCTAAAACTTCCTGTGGCCCACTCTCCCTCTATCAGATATTATATTCTTTCTTGAAAGGCCGCTGACGCACTGGTGTCTCCTTGAAAGTTGCAAGTGTCAATGGTCACCCACCCTTCAATACGCTATAAAAAAAATCAGGTTTTAAAATAAAACGTCTACGAATGCAAGATGTTTTTTGTTAAGATTTTATTATGAAAAACGTTTTTTTTAAGTAAACGTTGAGAAAAAAAAATGAGATTAGGCGGAAAATCACATCTCAGATATTTTTATTGCGAACAGAGTTCATCGTTTGTAACAAAAGAAGAATTAAAGATTATATGCTGATGATGTGGTATCATATTAAAAACTGGTTTTCGTCTGAAGGTTGCCTCGCTCGTCGAAAACGCCCGCTCTGAATACCGCGAGGTGAGCTGAATTAAATTTAATGGTGGTCACATTTCTGTCTATGAAGAAACTCACGAAGATCGACCGCGAACGGCGGCCAGCGAGAAAAATGTGACTACTGTGAGGCCGCTGATTGAAGAAGGCCGATGTGTCGCCTATAACGGGATTCGACCCTCATCCAAAACACTGCGTATTGTTTAAAAGTCGAGAAACTTACTTAATATACTCTGAATAAAAACGGGTTCATGTTTATTGGTTCAAAAAAAAAGTTTGTTAAATTACGACTAAGAGCGGTCAGTTGCTATTTCTGTAGTCGGTTGAAACGAAACACGGACGTATTTGTTCTTAAAACCCAGAGACAATTCCAAAGTGGCGGAAGACCTGGGTATAGAAACTGCCTTTTCCCCTGACGGATCCAGATTGTGTACGATCTCGCTTTAAGAACAAAAACCGGATAATGCTGAGTGGTGCACTTCCATTTGCTTTCTTAGTGTTTTTATCAAAATTCAGAACAGAGAAGCCGCATCGTTTCGCATGGTCTTAGATTGTGACAAAGCTTTTTCACACACCATCAATAAGACAGTCAGATCTCATAGCATGCGTTTTTTTGTTTTCCAAAAAAAAAAGGTATTTCTAAAGGTGTGATAATTATGCAGTCAGAAGATAATGAGATACCCTGAGCTGAAAAACGATATCATTACAAAAAAAAGGTGTATAAGATGTGAAGGAAAATGTAATACAAACCTAGTACTTTACTTATAACCTGTTTATTGGAGTTATGAAAAATAATCAGTACGCCCTATTTGGAGTTCATGAAGGGCGTATTTTTTTTACATACATTTTATAAACATATTTAGTTTGCAACTGTATTGATATATTATCATTTACGCCATGCAAATTTAAAACCAATAAGATTGCATGGTAAAACTTAATAAAGAACTTAATTGAAATCTAAGAAGGAACATGGAGTATGAATGATTGTCGTACGGTGCCATTAAAATTATTACATCATTTATGCTCTAAGATGAATAATCATTTTTTGAAAGGGAAAATTATTTATGTATTTAGGAAGGTACATTAAAATATAAATAGGATCAGGACCTAGAAGCACACCAGAACCGGTACCGAGAACGAAACACCGATCTGAACCGAGATCGAGCATAAGAGCGGAAACAAAATCTGAAATACAATTTAAAACTAGAGCCGGGAAGGGGAAACGGGGTCGAAAGCAGAATAGGGCACGGAACTAAAATTAGACTGAAATAATTTATCACTGTGATCTTCTCAATTTATTTCTTACAGATCTATCTTCGAACTTCGAGTCCAATGCACCTTGTATTGAACTGAGTGCAGGTGTAGTGTCGCTTCTTGCGACACGTCCTACGAATGCACGCGTGGCATCGTCAGACCGGCGCGGCGCGGCGGTGCGCGAGCAACGTGCACCCTTCTACGTCAGTAAGCAATCCTCGATTATTGTACTCCCATTAAACTAATACTACTCTTCATATATACATTTGAACAAATCAATCTCTATAATCAACATCAGTATAAATCGTGTTATCAGATCACAACGATACATAGGTTCCATACACATTTACAATATTGTTCGGTAGTGGCAGCTCAGTATGACAATCGGACAATCATTCATTAGCATTACAGTGAATATTATAGTCTATTTTCTTTAAAACTTTTCTCTTCTGTTTAGGAGATGCCGCATACTGATGAGCACCGTACTGCTCAAGGAACACACGACCGCCGACAGCACAACCCTGAAAAAAGAAGCATTAATAAATTCCATAAAATAAAATCAATATTAAGACGCATGCATTCTAAAAACTGTGTTTCTTATTCAAAAAAAAATACATATTTTAGAGTATGCGCGTAAAAAAAGTGATATTTCATTAGGCTATACATAACTTTGTATACTTATGTATCACATATATTCACTCATACATACACATCTGTAGGCGTGACGGAGAAACGTGACGCGAAAACGTGACGTTTTTCGTAAAACCGTATCTACCAATTTTTTCCCGACGTGCCTAAAGAAGTTTCATTTCAAAAAATAAGACAATTATATAAATCTGTAGTATTTCCGGGACAGCATTAGTAAGCTGTTCGAAAGCTAGAAGGTACACTAAAATGCACGAAACTCTACCGCTGTGACATCATACTTAAAAAACGTCGTAATGCATTTTTTCGACATCAATATTACAACCCACTCCAAATGCTGATTCACCCTTAGAAGAATAGGCAAAAAACTAAAGGGTTTGTTCATAGGACAAAATATTGAACACATAATGAATAAAACTAGTAGATCACTTAGAAACAACATGAAACAGCCTGATATCCTATCAGTTCAATCCTTAAGATATTCAGACACGGTATAATAAGCCCTTGCCACATAACTTTCTTTTAAAAAAAGGTTTAAATTCATAAAAGGGCAGATTTTGAATATCACCTTGAGACATTATTGTAAAAGCGCACTCACAGCTCCTTGGGTGGTTTGTTAACTTTACTGAGTCGCGTTTTATGAGCGGCAAGATCTGACGCCGATCTTGGCAAGTGTAGCAAGACCTTAGACAAGTTCTTATGCCTAGTGTCAATATTATGGATGACGCTAATTTTTTGGAACGATTCCATATTTCTCTTGGCACGTACTAAGGTTTTCGTGTATGTGTTATAATACATATATATTTTTACCATATTTCTTTTCTTGGATATGTTTCGATCTCAAATTATAAATGGCACAAATAGCCACGGCTCCGTAATAATCGAAAATAACCCTAAAATAAAACAATATTGTGGAATTGTATCAGCAGTGGGGTGAGTAAAACCCAATACAACCATAAATATAATTGAGCATTTTCCTTAGACTGTATATTTGTTTAAATGTTTGGCCAAAATGTCTAAGCTCGGAAACGGTTCTATAGGTTTTGATGGATATTTTGATGATCGTGTCAAGCATTTGTTCTGCAATCTGCAATCGATGTGGTACAAGTTGACAAAACGAAATGACAAGCCCGATAGTACAGGCGATGAACAGGGCAAGCAATTATGGACTAATAGGTAGTAATACCTGTTAGATTATAATGATACTTAGTACTATAATCTTACAGGTAGTAGGTATTTTACCTACTCATTATCACTACTAAACATATAATAGAAATGGGAAATGTGCAGAATGGAATGTTGAAAACATTTACTAAAGATTCGTGTATGAAATGAGGAATATTATTGGAATATTTATAATTATTTTATGATAACGCACACCATTTCTTTAATTGGGTAGAAATTTTCGGGAGAAATATAGAGTTCCTTTGTAATGACATTTGCTTCTTAATTCATTCCAATCGGCCCCCTCATTTATAATGTATGCGAAAACTTCGAAAAATTCACACCATCATCAAAATTGATATAATTGACATTACGTATTAAATCAGCGTATAAACAGCGTAATAAACAATAGTGTGGATTACTTAGCTTTTTTAGTTTTGAATGAATTTTCACGAATTACAAAGGTTTTTAAAACATCAGCGCTAAAATCGATAAAAACAAGGGTTGTTAACTTTATTTACAAGTAATAAAGTATATCTGGTTTCATTAAGGATAAAGAAAGAGTGCAGATTTATAAAATGTTATTATGTTATTTATTTTAATTTTTCAAGAGCAATTTCGTGGAAAATTAAATTTTTTATTTATTTAATGGTCATTTTATTTCATACATCAATTTTTAGGCTAAAAACGAACTTCTATATTACAATTCGTTTATTATTACACTTTTAGGAATATAAAGTTTAGTTCCCCTGAAGTTTGTACCAAAAGAGTTTAAGAGTTTCTCTTAAAAGAGAATTTAATCCTATTTATTCTATGCTAAGTATAGATTATAAAATATGTCTACATAAAATAGGGTATAATGCTATATTTTATTATTGTCAACGCTAGTAATAACAATCACTAAGAAAGAGCTTCCATTTGAGCTGTCAAGAATTCAAGCCCCAAACCCTTTAATCTGAAATATTATTTTGTGTATCCACACACCTCTGCGCCATATTAGATTCCTGACACAACAACCCCTTTGCACTCCCTCCGCCTTTACTCTAACACTCCGTTCTCGCCTACTTAGAATTCCGACCTTTTTCTCGTCTTCCATTAATCCCTTGGTGTGTTTTGCGCTAACCCTCACAAACTTTCACCCAAGGATCATGTCATCATTTTCAAACACTTTAAGCTATATTTTTACGCTTCCATCTTAACTATTTTCAACTCTTTTCTTTAGTCTTCAATTTTCCCATATTACACTTCTCTACGTTTTGTTCTTCTATGTACTCTTGTTTGCGCTTTCTCTTCTTAAAGTTTTAAAGCTATGACAAAAAGATAGAATTAACGTACCAGTAGGAATATCCAAGAGATGGGTAAGTGTTCGACGTCTGCGCCGCGACGTACGCGAACGCCAGATGGTTTTGGAAAGACGAAGCACCGTAGTGAATGCCCCAAATCATCACAACCACAGTTCCCATAAGAGCGCTAGCACAGCTTGCCCACGCCAAACCTGGAATTAAGAATTGTTCAACTATCCACGTTCATAATACAGGTTTTTTTAAGTTCTTGGCGACTACACGCATTAAAAAATTGATAAGTTAATTTATTATGTGCCTCGATTTCTATGACGATACAAAGCCAGCGTGAAGAAACCTTTTGAAAAGTTTCCTGCTAACAAAAAAATAATTATTATCTGTTAGTACAATAAATGCAACAATTTAAGGAAATAGATAATAGAAAATACGATTCACTATTTAAAAGAGGAATAGGATAGTTTTTTTTGTTCAATAGAAAAAATAGTAGGTGACTTTTTTTTGAAAGACACCTCTTTATGTGTTGTTGATGATACATTTATTTTATTTTATACATTTTTTACATAGGGGGGGGGGGTTCCGAGGCAGATATTGAGCTATGACTCCAATTTTAAATATTTTAGAGATTATATAATATAAATATTAGTTAGAAACGGGTGTGCTAAAATTGTTTTTGATTATGTACCATACCATAAAATAATCCAAACTGTTGAAAAAATTACTTACGCATACATCAAATAAACATACATAATAGAAATTGGATAGACTCTCTTTCTTAATACTATGGCTATACTCAATTCCGTCTTTTCTATAAGGGCACACAGGGACGGGCCCAGCGCGCCTGGTCTGATGAAGGTCCCAAAAAGCCATCATTGTCAAGTCATGAACGAGAAATCAAATTCTATTTTTTTTTCACGTATTATTAGGCTTTTTAAAGCCTCAAACTATATGCACCCTAAGGCCAAAGCTTTGTGTGCATAAGAACCCTGGTTTTGCACCTAAGGCGCTCGACTTTATGTGCCCAAGGACCCGGCTTCTGTATGTCCAAGGATCCCTGCTTAGCCTATAGCGGCCTAGGCTATACACTCAAAAACAACGAAATATTTCTGTTTATACGACTCGCTTCCCTCTCATGAAATTAATTTTCATTTGATTGTCACTAGAAATATCATAATCTGAATCAAATTAAAATAAACTTTGATTATAACTACATACCTTGCAGTCCAAGTAAAGGTTTCGTGGGATTCGCGCATGCGTTAACGAGTGCCAGCAGCGCTGAACAAACGGCGAAAAACAGCTGAAGATACAGAAACAGATTGACCGTGACGTACAACGCGGTCGAGATCACCGGCAGGAACCCCACTGAAACAGTGGGCATTCAAATCGTGAAACGAATTAAGCGAATTGTATCGCCATGCAATGCAGATATAATTCAATACAAATTTATCACACATGACAACAATAAAGCTAATAATTTATGGTTGTGATTCATACGTATCACTCTTATCTTTGTATATCAATATGGTAGGGTAATTTATTCAAACTTGAATGAAATTGTTACATTTGAATGAAAATTGTTTTTTTTTTATTCTTGAAGTAATTATTGAAGGCAGTTTGAAATAGCAATATTCGATTTGTGAGTCAACTTTATCGTGTATTAAGAAATACCAAAAGGAATTGTGATTAGCTTACATTTTTGAAATACTGAACTTTTATGTAGTTCTTAAGAACCATAAGATTAAGAATTAAGAAAAACTTAAGCTTTTAGAAAGTCATAGTAAATTTTAAACCTTACAGTTTATGACTATCTCTAATTTCTATTAGATACAGTATTATTTTTTCTTATTATGTACTTATACATGAATATATAGAGTATTCAACTCTGTTTATTAGAACGATTCGTATTCTACATTTTAGCTTGATCATAGATAATTAAGATTTAGGTTATAAAAGATACAAACACAGTTTTTATAGTCTAAATTTTACGTTATTCTTGAAAACACAAAGCATCTACTGACGAATCACAGTTCCGTTAATTTTCCTTATCATCGATATTGCACCTTATCATTACATGCGTATGTTTCTTTTTGAGATAAGTAACTGTTTGCTAAGTACAATACAACGCACGAAACTCTGCCGCTCTGACTTTCCTGAGAATGAGGCAGTGCGTAAATTCAAGTCTATCTGACCCTTCCTTCTTCTCCCCCGCGTTCCTATTTTACGTCATTGTGATGCTTTCGCGGTTAACTTCACAGCGGCAGAGCTTAGTGCCTTGTACTGTGTATTTTTATTTGAGAATCGTGAAAGGAGAATAAGGGTAACTTTTTAAAAAATTTTCTCCTAAATCCTAAAAAGTCGAAAATCCACTTTTCGAACCCACGTCTGATTTTAAACTACTACTTCTAGAAATAGTATGTAAAACAATCTTTAGTATAAACTACTAAACTAAACTAGACAGACAAACGAGCGGACAGAGACAAAAGTGTTCAATTCTGCTAAAACGTACACTAATTAGTGTACGTTTTGGCTATTTAAGGTTGTGGGTACAGATTTGAAAACAAAAGAATTTCTTCGCCTCCTTTAATTTTCTCAAGTTTAATAAAGTTTCCCGACTTCAAGCATCCAGTAGTGTGTCATGGTTTTTCGATTTATTTAAAACTGTGTCTGTAATGCAAACGATTAATAAAAATAACCATCATTAATATTATGCTATCATTACAAACGAAAATGTACGAGTAGCAAGGGTTCTATAAAAATCGATCAAATGGAGATAGCAATAAAATACTTAAATGTTACTCACAGTACGGCAGCTGTGGATTGAAGCCGGCGTTGGCGTCGCACGCGAGCGACGCGGGCCTGATGCCCCCGGCCAAATACAGCACCTGCAAACAGCACACGACTGGTGTAAGGTTGCAAGTTTGGAGACGACATTCAGACAGTTTCCGAATCGTAAAAACTCAGTACGCCTCCCGTCGTATGCACATACGCGTCCCCGTGTGGCGAGTCGGTCTAATGTCGGAGTTCCAGCAAGCCCAGCATGACTCCCCAAACGAGAGTCTCTCTATGCGGCTATTTCTGTCATCTATTACGTTGATACTAAGACAGTCCTATAGAGATGTTCTGGCCTAGAGCATTATGCTAAACCCACAGGTCACTTACATTTTTAAAAACCCAATTTTGGGCACTTACGAAGTGTACCGTAATTCGCCGAAGTATTGTATGGATTTGTGGCGTTCCCAATCAAAATGCTCGTATATTTAGAACTTTTTGTAAATTGCAAGCAAACCCAATTAATTATATTTTATGAGATTTTTTTAAATAATAATCCATCTGTAAATATAAAAATTATATTTAAAAATTGTATAAGATATAACAATCCATTGAGAAGAACTCATAAAACTCCAGTTTATTGTTTGCATAGAGTGTTTTATAATTAAGTAAAAAGCAAATATTTATCCGTTATAGAATTAAATGTGATTCCCAATACGCAATGAGCGAACGCGGGGATTAAGCTAATACATTTTATTAGACATGTGGCAGTGGTGGCACTTGCCGTTCACTAAATAAGTCACTTATAAATTTGTGTTTTTTAAGTAAACATAGCCTGTTTTCTCAGCCAAAGCAATTCTCTCACGAAGCATTTTTCTAAAATAAATTTTATTGTTTATCTATTAATTACTAGGTGGCGCAGTGATCTATCAAAGCGATGAATGGCGTCCCTCTCTCTTTTGCGGAAGTGTTGGGAGACATTTGTCATTTTTTTATTAACGTAATATAATATACCACCAAATTGGTGAATTAAATAAGAACCAAACTTTATGCACCCCGAACCGACAAGCTTCAGTTATTAAACAAACAAAAAGTAATATGTATACTTGGTCACAACTTAGGATTATCAATGTTTCAGATTAAACAATACTGTACATCTACAGTATAAAGAAGATTGTCCATAAAGATCAGGCTCTGTGCATTACTGTAAAGTACCCAAACGGTATATACAGAAATTGAATCGTGACCACGACCGAATCATTTTATAACTAAAATGAGGGGGCGACATGGATAAATTTTTAATCTTTAAAAGCCGTTTTTTATTAAACCACTAACATTTAAACTGTACTGTACTGTATAATATGACTCACATTATACATAATGCAAGTCACTGTTCTTAAGTAAATTTCCTATTTTTCAATTATACGTATATACTAGCTTTTGTCCGCGTCTCCGCCCGAGTGGACATCAAACCTTTCATCATTTATATCGACCGGTTACTCTGTTAATCACGATCCCCATACTGTACCTGCTTTCGATTTCAGTCCCGGCTCCATTTTTGAATGCAGTCCTGGTCGCAATTAGATTTCGTTTCTCTTCAAAATATACATAGTTCACTCGCGGCTCCGACCTCGTGGGTACGCAATGGAATCCTTTCTTCTTTTACATCGATCGATGACGTCATCAGGCCTAATATCGATCTCGGTCCCGTTTTCGATTCCATACCGGAATAACCCACAATCTTTCGCCGAAAACACACGTGATGCCGCAAATGTTTTTGTTTTGAAACGACCACACTTACGCTCTTAACCTGACCCCGACGCTGCTCGCGATTCCGATATTGAACTTGAATCTCTCTCTTGAACGTTGCTGTTATAACCGATCGACAAAACCAAATAATTCATTCTACGATCGCGCGGGCAAAGTCGCGAGCAAAAGTGAATATAATTTATAAATTATAGTCTATATGTTATTCTGATGTATAAAGTGTACAGTTTCAGATAATTCTGCTCAGCCGTTAACGCGTGATTGAGTAACAAACATACAATCATACAAACTTTCACATTCATAATAACAATAACTTATACTCATGATGAAATAAAATAATAATTATTGAGGTGTCGTTGGTGACGACGAATATTATCCGTTTTAAATTATTGGTACATTACAGATATACCATTAAAATCTGTAGTTGGTAAGTATTTAATGTCGTAGTGAATATCAATTTTGAGCAAAAATAAAAAATGGAAAATGTAAAATACAAAAATAGAAATATCACATGTAAAATACAATCATTCGTTAACAATTAGCTTTTGGTTTTTATAAGGCTACTAAGTATTCTTTAAGAAATTTCGAAATCAATAAAAAATTCTATAATCTATATTAAGGAAAAATTTCAGTACATCGGTAAGTATATGTATCTGCTTATTTTAGGGATAAAACTGCATTTATCAGAACCAGTCCGGTCTCGATATTATTAAAAAAAAAATTGATAGTACAATATCGCACTTGACCGGTTCGCAATAAAATTTTCATGCACACAAAATGTAACGTCACAAACGCTGTAAATGTAAACTTTTCAAAATTGTCATGGAAGGTTAGCAGCCTTCTACCCGCACTGAGCAAGCGTGAAGGGCCTAAGGTTTATGTCCCTCGATGAGAAAGAGATTGTGGTACCCTAAAAATTGGGGTGCAAAACAAAGACCGACATACATACCTCTTGTCGCCTCGCCCCAGGAGTGGTTTTACAAGTGACCGCACACGCACTTGCGGTCATCACGCACAACACTGAAATATAATTATTTTATTTTTTATGCAATATAAATAAAACTAATATATCTAAAATGAATAATGAATGTTACCAAAGCTAAAAAAGTTCTTATGTTTGCCTTTATACTTTGTTTTTATTCTAGTATATTTTTTATTAGAATAAATATAAAGCAAAACGACATATACCATTTTCCAAATGAAGGAACACTTTACAAGAAGCTACCAATGCCGTTAAGGAGAAGCTCAAAAAATTAATATGTTTTACACAATATACACACAAAACTAAGAATTGTTTCAAATAGCAAGTTTACTGTTCAAATTTTATTAGGCAATAATGTTTCAATTTAGCTTTTATTTATTTATTTGATTTTACTCGTCTGTTATTTAAAAGCGAGAGGCATCAGTTTCATTAACTTTGGAATCACAATTAGATTAAAACGTTTTGATGAATCACCCTTAGATTGATACTTTATTTCCCTTAATTTTCTAGTGGTTCATAGAATAGACAAATTAATAATTCTAGCCTTAAAAAAAGCAATTGAGTCGATTAAAAAATATGTCTTTTGTTTATTTTTGAATGCATATTTAATAATTACAATACTTATTCAATAAACTTATTATTTATTTCTGTTTTCATTGGAGTTCTGTTTTCATCCATTATCACGTGGATATAGGACTATTACTCAATAATATTAAGAAGGCTTTTAAAATTACAACAGCATTTTATCCGTTTGTCTATAAAAGTGTAAGTTGACAATTCTTATTACAAGGAAAAGCAACTACCGAAGCGAAGACGATAGTATGAACAAGAAACGGTACAAAGTATTATGAACTGGATTACCGATAATAAAGTAAATTATTTTGTAAATGTAATTTAATTCGTTCTTTTCAGTGGACTAAACCAAACATTCTCTTTTGTACTGTAGAAACTTCTATATCTTTCGAACTACACCATTCTCTTACTTCGCTATATCCATATTCATTTTTGTAAAACCCTTTACATATACTACGTAATTATTATATTTCGATCGCTCATGTTCACAGTATGGACTCAGTAGAATGGTATTTGATCAACGTGGTACGGAAAGGAGACTAAGAAAATTCGTAAAACCTCCGAAGAATTCATAGAAGAAAAGATGAAGGAACAACGACCAAGTCCTCGAAAGTTATCAAGGATAGGATTCTCTATAAATGAATAGTGACCGAACGTCATAGCAGAAGATAAATCATTACAGTATTAAAATTGCGATCCATCATCAGTGACAACGACCTCATTATCACGACTTTACGAAAGAAAGACTATACATTGAATACATCAGACGAATAGCTGTTTTACAAGGCTACGACGGAGTTTTCAAATTAATTTCTTTTGCGTTTTAAACGAGTTTTTTGAAGTAAAAACTTTGTTAGGCAGGTCGTATGGGGTATAATTTAAAAACATGCGTGACCACATGTGTGGTCACATGACGTGTTGATGCTAACAATATATCTATAGCTATAAATATTTCTTGTTCCATTTGGTTAAATTAAACGCTTAAGTGTATAATTACTGTAACGTAAAAAGAGAGTATAAAATCTGTTAATTTTTCCATATAGAAATGTTGTTCAAATAACTAAGAAACAGAAGTCTTTGTAACAACATAGAAACCTAAAAAATACATTACTTCACTATTTGTAGAAGTGAAAATTTCTATACCACATTGAAGATTGTAATTTTAAATTTAGTTCAATTGCAACATTATGACTATTTTGTTTAAATTAAAGGGCTTAAAATTTGCAATTCAAACGTTAATGTGATTGATTATTATTTCATCGACTGTTATTTCAAATTTACTGAAATCGCACAGCTCATCATATCTTTCGATTAATGAATAAATCATACAAAGATGTATATGATTGTTGCTCGAAGTGTCAATAGATGCAGAAACTAGACTATGTTAACAATTTTAATTTAAAAATTATAATGATTTTTAATAATAATAATAAATTATACTGTTATGCCATAGTTTTTAAGTTTTCACTTCTGTCGGCGGCCATTGTCACTGCCTAGGCCTTTTATTAAATGGATCGCTTTTTGGTGTTAATCCTCAGTATGACAGTACAATGACGATTCTCGTTTTGCTCAAAAGTTCAACATCCATAACCAATATATTATGAATTTGATATTAAAAATAATTGACTGTCTGATTGGCGCAGTGGTAGTGACACTACCTGTCGCGCTGGGGTTGTGGGTTCGATTCTCGCACAAGACAAACATTTATTTATTTGATTAAAAATTAATGTTTGTCTTGAGTCTGAGTGTTTCTATGTATTATACGTAGATATTTACAAAAAAAAAGTATGTATGTAGTATATCAACTGTCTGGTACCCATAGTACAAGCCTCGTTGCTAAGTTTGGGACCAGACGGTGCTGTGTATATATGTCTGAAGATATTATTATTATTATTATTATTGTTATTATAATTCATTGTCATTGACTACCCACTATGCAAGTCATGACTAACGCTGGTTGTGGTCTGTCTGAACTCGACCTTCCCCCCGTACAGGCCGTAGTGTACTGAGTCCGTTGTGAGCGTATTGCCCGGTACCCAAACATCCGCTTTTACCTGAAACAGTACAAGTTATTTCTCATCAACAGGGTGATTGACCTTTACATTTCTTTTCTTTCATCTCTTGTATTCGACAAAAAATTATAAAGCAATTATTCTTTCAATAGTAACCTATTTCTTCATTCTCCAATTAAACAGAGAGGGAAATACAAAACGCCGAAATTCAATGCGTTATCGATACACGATAAGTTTCAATAATTTTTCCATGCTATATCGCCATCATCGAGATAAAAAAAACTAATCTTAATTCAAGCTATAATGTTCGTCCTAGGCTGTATTGGTTCTGAACCTCCTTTTTCATTTCAAGTTCCCAAAATGACTTCTTGCTTAAATTTCATCAAAATTATTTCGTCTTTAGCTCTTTGGTTATTTTTTAAATTGGGACAGTAAATCGATTCGATTTCTTTCTTGATACTCTTTAATTTCATTTATTATATTTTTTCCCGTTCTGATGATATTAACGAAATATTTTCGAAGAAACTTTATTAATCAATAAATATACATTTTATATAACTTAATAAACGATATCGGGAACTTGAACAAATGAGTAGATGTTATTTTTCCAAAACATTCAACTTGTCGGTTCATTTCCAACTTCATCAAGAAATTCTGGAAAGCATAGTTATAGATAGCTAGATATAATCATGACATGTACATAAAAGAATTTTACCAATAATATTCCATAAATTAATATTAAAAAAATATGTAATAATTATATCCATCATAAAATATTTTTTTCTTTTCTTTTCATAATAACTGTTATCGCTAATTTAAGGTATGATTAACAAATAATTAATACAAATATATATATTTACTTTTGAAGTTAACAACCTCGTTGATTTTGGTCCATAATACCAGGTCAGTGTACAATAAAACAAGATCAAATCCAATTACATACGATCGTCATTTATTCTTTCCATTACAATTTACTTATTTAAAATATTGCTATAAATATTTTTTCAACAAACTAGAGAAAAAATGTTGTAAATCACATATACCCGCATTTTAACACTGTCGTTATAAAGATCGAGTACCAGTTATCTACTGTATGAGCACGAAATTTAAATTTGCTCACTGATCGAAATTCTTTTATATTTAATTTTGTTTTATTTTTCAAAAATTATAGTCTTAAAAAGCTCAATTATTAACTATATCAACACAATTATTCCATCCAGTATCTTTAATTGAAGATTTTATAACATAGATGACATCACTGTACACCGTACTCGACCCTTGTGTGTCAGACCTAAAGCTTACACAGTCCGGCGTTTTAATATAAGTCATTTAACTAATATTCCTCTTCATATAATTGTTTTCCAAATGCAGAACCTCCACCTTGTCAAACAGAAAGTTATGTCGTCGTTGTCAAAATGATGTACAGCCAAGGCGGTTTTGTTGTTCTTAGTATAATTCTTAGTCCTGGTATCATGGACCAGAATTCTAAACGAGGGTGTTAACCTTAAAAGTAAATATATGTATTTTTTTTGTATTAATTATTGTTTTATCATGCCTTAAATGCGCAATAACGCTTATTAAGAAAAGAAAAAAATAATTTTACGATGGATATAATTATTGTATTATTTTCATTATTAATTTATGGAATTGTCTTTATGAAATTCTTTTATGTGCTTGTCATGATTATATCTAGCTATCTGTAACTATACTTTCCAGAATTTCCTGATGAAATTGGAAATATGTTTTGGAAAAATAACATCTATTAATTTTCCCAAGTTCCCGATATCATTTATTAAGTTATTTAATATGATGGATGAGACTTACCAAGATACGTTTTGTACTTATTTAATTCATGCCGTTGATATAAATCTATCAAAAAGTATCTACTTTACAAGAAATAATATTTATCGTTTAATACAATAACCATAAGTTTGTTACTGAAAGAACACACAGTAGAATAATTTGTTTTTTGTTTGACTGAAAAAATAAACGCTTATAATATAACGCTTTTAATAATAAAAAATTTGAAATATTTCTTAGATTTTATTGAATTAAATTTTCATTTTTGTATATCTATAAGTTTCCATTTGCGGTATCAATTTTTTTTTCGATATTTTGATTCACACATAATCGTTCAACATTTAAATAATTTTCTGTTTTACATCTAAGTCGTTTTACTCTGAGCAGGTGTAACGGAGAGCGTACTGTTTGTCTCTCTCCATTTCTCTTGTTGTCTCATATTCAAAAATAATTAACGCTTCGAATGGGGATGAAACCCACGGGCGATAGTAGGCCACACTTTGTACTGTTAAAAATATATTCCGATACTAGTCTCAATGTCAAAAATACTCACCCAATGGTCGGTAGCCGCTGATGTTATTATCAAGCTGATGCTTAAAACGCTTAATACAAACGCAATAGCGGCGTCAATCCGTCTCTCTTCCATTTTGCTACCGTCCTCCGCGGCGGGGCGCTGGCGTATGGAACGGCGGATCGATGTTTTTATCGTGTTTTGATGAAATCGCGATTTATGATAACGCTTGTATCTTTTCCTCCTCCTGGTGCTAGAGTTCCGTAATCAACGCACTACTTTCGTTTGATCCTACTGAACCTCCAAGCCTAACTAGACGAATTGCTAAAATTTAAATTGTTATACTTTTATTTCTTACATCGACTGATTTAAGAACCGATCGCATACCGAATTTAAACGAGTATCGTACAGCATCAGCAATATCTATAACCATATGTCTGATATCGTCTGCATTAACTTACTGTTTGTGGTCTAGTACTATAATACTATGTATCAGGTTTGATCCCCCATTTCTTAGGCGTACCCTCCCACAATCTTTTTATTTCAGATTGAAGGGCGAAACGTTCTATCTCTCCACGTTTGCTCAGTATAAATTGAGGGATTGTCATCAATGAAATGACAACGTCCTGGGTCGATGGTCCGACGTGCTCTCTGAAACGGTCTCAGAATTAAAAACGAGAATAGTCTTAGTACGTTCGTTGATTAATTACCGACTATAGATACGGCACGACAGCGGCGACACCTTAGGTGCAAAGTAAAAAAAGTGCGAAGGGAAAGGAGCAGACAACGACAAAGGTGGTTGTGCATTCAATTTGCACGCGTACTACCCCGTTTGTCCTCGCACTACCCTCGTCGCCCCGCATCGCCACCCCCTAGCACTAGCACGTAGCATCCCCTAGCGCCATATATCCGCACCTAAGACATTGCCACTATTGTTTAGTATATTTGTTTACGTTTAGTAGTGATTTTATGTAGACGCACAGATTGCTGTTAAGACTTTCGATATAAAGGATGTATTTTAAATCACGTGAATTTATTCAATGAGTTAAAAATATTAAATATAAATATTTTTTCGTTTTACACATACGTTACACTATTCTGACCAGAAGCAGGATGCACTATTTCTCTTTCTCGCTCGTTCACATGCAAACACGATTGATGCTAATTCGTATCAGACTATCCATTGCTTTAAAATACGTTAGCCTTCATCTTAAATTGTATAAATTTATCAAAATTGTTTAAATAAATGTCAACTTCTTTAATGAGATTGTACCGTTCAGTATCTTTTTTTTTTTTGATACATATTAGTTAATAAAGTTCCACACTCATCTAAAAGCAGAAAACGAAAAATATAAATATACGTAAAACTCTTTATTTTCTTTAAAATTCCATAATAATTATTTCTTTTCGATATAATAAATAAATGCAATTACTCGGTTTTTGATTATCATAACTCTAATATATATCACAACAATAAACGTGATATCGTTATCGGGAGATACATATTTTCCAATACTTAGCAGATAACGGCTTACGTTCATCCGTCATGCTCAACACTAAAATAAGCTATTAGGACATTACACATTACATTTATTTATTTTTTACCTGATAAATTAACTAACCAGTATTACATAGTAAGTTAATTCAAATGGTAAAAAGTTGTAAGATATAATACCCCAACGAAGAATTATTCCTGTCGTAAAAATGCAGAAAGAATCATTAAATGTTCATTCACCAAAAGCGTTCGAATAATTTGACTTGATTTGCTCTTTTTTTCATTTGATTACAAATAAGATAATTATAAGGCTTTGGGAACATTAACTAGGGGACTATACTCTTGCCCGACGACGTCGTCGACGAAGCAGTTGGCGTCTTTTACAAAACTTTATCTAAATTAAATATCATCTTACTCTGAAATATAGTGGGTAGACAAAACCTATCCCATTCGGTATAGCCAGACTCTAACTGATCGATTACGTGAAAAACAATAAATGTCACACTCTTTACAAAATTTTTAATATCCTCGAGGTTATCCTACATTTTTACTTCCTCAAGCGCGTTGTAAAAGATCCATAAAAATTTACTTGGAATCTTTCATCATCTCACACACAGAAAATGAGGTCACAGCAATAAAACTAATAATTTAACAGTCAATCAACTTATTAATTATTCTCACAATATTTCCAAACTGTATTTGAACCGGAATCAAAATCAATACTACCTGATCCCTCATCGTCTCTACTTATTAGCAACACCTTATATGATATAAAAATAAGTCAAAGGAAATCTTCACTAGAATCAGTTCATAATTAAAGTTCAGGCCCTGATAGGCTCCCCGCCATCTTCATAACACAATATGCAGATCGATTAGTTCATCCGCTTAGCTTCCTTTTTGATAAATCTAAAGGACCGGTTTTTTATCCAAAGTTGGTAAAACAGTAAAACAACTCCTGTATTTTCAATATATAAATCTATTGAAAATACAGGAGCTCACCCTCCACCTCTCAATTGTATGTTCTGCAATACAATGTATATTAGACCCGTTTAAACGATCTGACCTAAAGAAATATAATTCCCCCCCCCCCTAGGCCTGAGTACGACCATGAATCTGCATGGAGACCATGGAGATGGACTCCATGCAGGAGATATGGTGCAATGTATACGGAGCAATGGAGACATGGAGAAGTAAATGTACGAATTATCTGTCCGTCAGCATATTTTGATGACTTGACAAATAATTTGAGAGTTTGGTATATGACAGCCCCTACTCCTATTTAAAACCGGTGTTCTCAGAAAATCAGCATGACTCCTTGAAAATCAAAAGCATTGTCACTAATCTTCCAATGTACAAGACATATACAAGTATCACCTTTGTAATAGAGCTTTCAATTCTTCTTAAGTTTATCTTCAAGAAAATTAAAATATTCGCAGTAGCTTTGGTATATCATTTAAGAGAATAATAAGAATTTTGCTCGAATAAGCTTCCGTTATTTTGTCTGCCAAATGCGCTGTTCACTGTGACGGTTTCGAACGTGTTTAATAAAGACAAGTCCAATTAAGCTACTTCCTCCAGGCATAGGGGTGCAAGCAAAATCCAGAAAAGTATTTACTCAAATTAACTAGTCAATTTAAACTAGTCGCTTTATGTCTAGGAGTGCATCTCGAGCCGTCAGTCGTGCACGTTGTCAACGCTTTGTCGAAGGGCCGGAAATGGAACCCGAAACGTATCGAGCGACTTTAATATTTTCATCACATTTTCGTGAAGATAAAGTATCTCATTTCGATAAGATAAAGCATATGATTCTAAGAATCAATATTCTATAATAATGTCGCTACGCAACTACGATAACAGTTTTCCGATTTTAATTCTACAACTAAAGACAGTCACAGGCGGCCGCGGATACACGACCCGTCATAAATTACATGAAAAAATTTTTTAGCATTTTGACCCCCCACATAATACAAAGTAGGGATTTGTTGAACTACTGCCTCCTTCTCACACATCGAAACTTACGTAAAATAAAGTATCTACTAAGATTATGAAAAAATAGAGGAAACATTTAAAGAAACAGGTTTGTTTGCTATAACGAATTTTAATATTTTCGTAAAAATCGTTTCATTTACATCTCTATATAATATTTTGATCAGTCCATGCGCTCAACAACCTCTCAGCAAGTGTATCAACCACCGTAATACCTCTACCATGCGTCTGTTCCGATGCCTCATTGATCACAATAACTCAAAAACTCTTTTTCAATTTTGGAATCAAAGCCTAATTCACTTTTTTATAAAGTTTCACAGCGTTTTCGATGCCAAGTCTTTAGAACGTACTGAGCAAATTTTTCCGGGCGGCGCGGGAAGATTGCCATGTATGCCACATACCTCTGCCGTACCGCGTTGAACCTGCGCTTGTTGAAACAATACTAGAAACTCAATCAATTTGTGATCTTGCGTAAAATCCATGAAAATTCTCCTCCTCTGCCCTTCCCTTAAACGGCTTAAGTAATTTTTGACAATATATCGGATATTGGAACGATGACCGCTCCGACTCGATTAAGTAAGCAGTTCCGGCTAAATGTTATAGGTGTTTCACAAATAATGTCGGTATTTGATGTTTGCTTTGTTTTAATAAACAAAGTTAAAATTATTTATTAAAAATTATACAGTAAGAAAGCCTTAATATTCAAAGTTTAGCTCATTGTTTTCTATGGTCTTTTCCCACACACAAAATTTCACACAAAAAAAATTCTCCATAAATCTGACTAAATGGTAGTCTGGCAAGATCCATACTAAGTCCTGAAAATGCTAGGAGGTCAATACCATCAAATTTTTCGATCTTATTCCGCGTAACTATCGAGCTATGTGGTCTAGTATTGTCATGTTCTAAGAACACCCGTTTTCGATTTACTTATTATGGATAGTTTTACAATAAAACCTTATACATTCGTGTGAGTTGTTCGCTATATATCTCATAGTGAGAACTCTACCACCTGGAATCGTTTCAAAATGCATTAAACCTTCAAAATTCCAACAGACACTTAACAAGACTTTCGGCTCAAATCAACCTCTCTTGACAACGGGTGCAGATAATTGTCCTTGGCCTAACCACTGATTCTCCATGCAAACATGGAAAATCAGTGATTAGGCCAAGGACAATAAAGTAGATTTATCTAAACAATCCAAAAATCGTTTAGATGATACCATTTTTATTGTAAATAACAATACATTTAACAAAACGACCATCAATCGACAGGACAAAGAGTTGTTTCACACTTCTAATTTCTTTTGAATCTCGTTTAAATTAGTGGGACAGCATTTGACAACTATTATCGGTCCTACCCAAAGATTTTGAGTGTTGATGTACAGTATCTATAGAAAGTCTAAGGGCATCCGATAATCGGCGAATACTAGTACTAGGTTGGTTTTGTGCTACTTCCAATGTAGCCTTGCTTTGCTACACAAAGGGTGACTAAACAGGAATGATCTGCCGCGTCAAGTCCCCACTATTAAAACTTTTAAACGAAGTCTGTGCTATTCACTTAATGACTGTATCTACTCTTTCGATTTCACATATTTTTCTTATCGCCACGGCTATTTTTAACTTTTGTTTCAAATAATGTCTTAACAGTACACGAATTCCATATTTATTGCACTCCACACATTCTATTATCAAAACGTTTTGCTCCGTCAATTAACACAGGCAGTACGATTAAGAGAAACAAAGACAGTTGTACTCTTCATAGAACTAGAGACTTGTCATAACAAGTAATTGACATGCATAAAAAAAAAACGTATGAGTTTCAATTATGAAAACCGACATTACTTATGAGGCACCCTCAGTATATCGGTATCAGGCTTACTTAGAGACGTTATAAAACGGCTAGAGTAAATATAGCACTAAAGTTGGTGACTGGCCTAACACACTACTCTTTCTTCACCGACCAACATTATACCTGCGCAATGGAGTACGCATTGGAGCACTAACCACCTAAAAATAAACGGCTAGTACTGTAACTAACGATAGAACGTTTATAGTTAATATATGGCACTTCCATAAACTATTGGCATTTCATAAATTTTTGATAAAAAATCAATGACTATGAGCGTAAGTCCGTCGAAGATTAAAAATATTTAGTTTCTCTTATATAGCTTAACAGATCGGCACTCGACCTTCTGAAACTGTTTTTGAGTAACAGATATCGAAGGTTTGTTGTCAATGGTTTGGGATCGTTCGGATCTGTAATCGACATGGACCTATCACAAGGATCAATTCTTAGTCCGTTTTTGTTTTCAATACATATCTGACTCTTGAGACATCCTATTAAAAACTGACCCTATTAAAAAAGTTCATGAGGTACTATTGTTGGCAGATGATACCTCTTTGTTATTCAAAACTAAAAGACGACAGCTCGCTAATGACGAGCTGAATATTGAAAGTAGAGAAAATGTTCACTGAGATTATGCCACTTAGTAATGAAATGAAAAAAAATGTATAAAATTCTCACTTCTAAATACGGTATGTAAAGTTAAATCAAAATTTAGCATAAGATTTTATTAATACTACGACATTCTTAAGCATTACTCTAACAAATAAGCTTCAATGGAGTTAAATATTAGTTAGTTAATTAGTTAATAGTTAGCAAAAAAGTTTAGCTCTGCTGTTTATGTAGTTAGAGAGATTCGAAATTTATTAGATTTCGAAAGACTGCTAGATTAATTTATTGTGACTATTTCCATAGCCTGATATCAAGTGGCATCCTGCTCTTGGAAGATGCTGCAGATGTTCAAAGAATTTTTGTGCTGTTGAAACGGGCTGTTCGAGCTATTTCCAAACTGGAAACTCTTATATCTCTTAGAAATAAAAATAAAATTGGAATCTTAACTCTGGCATCCGAATTTATATACGATAATTTATACGTAAGAAAAAATTTAAAATGCTCAAGAGAAACAGGATTAGAAACAAAAATAAAATGTGTTTCAATATGTAGTCAATGAAGTCAATAAAACCAGCATTAGCTGGTGAGGCGAATAACGCTGGTTGGAAAAATTTTGTATTACAATAATGACACACTTAAATAGAATAAAAAACAGAAAGAACTCCCCTGTAGTAATTCGATATCCTTCGAGTGTGGCCACCATTTTCCTCTTACTCTTTTTTTTATTGTGTAGCGGCGCGGGTGCGGAGTTCGCGAAAGTCCATTGCGAATTGCGCTTAGATCGGCACTACTATGTGAGAGGGTACCGGAGCGCAATATTGAAAAGATATAGGTAAAAATAACAACAAGGATGGAATGTCATTAGTGCAATACAAAAATACCAACCAAAATAACGGCGCAACCAAATGCAGTTCCGAATTCATTTAAGGGACTCGATGTGTGCATGCTTAACAAGGTCTCTGTGCTCCTTGCGTATCGTGATGTTTACGTTTCTATGAATTTATATCATTATAAAATAAATGTTTTTGGTATTGATCTTAAAATAAGAGCATTTAAAAGGCAAATAGCCATGGACATAACCAGCTCGACTTCTCATCGACTTGTTTTATTCAGTAATTATTTTGTTTTTATTGTGGTTTTGTAAGATATGATTAAAAGAGTCTGTCTTTAAGTTTTTTGCTCGTTCTTCTTGACAAAAAGCTGGCTTCCGAACGATTGATAAAGTTTACATTCATAAAATATGACGTATTTTAAGTGTTATTTTCCTTAAATTCAAAATATTGTTAATAAATATTCGTTTGTGGGATTCGAGGATTAAAACAGGATGTAAAATAAACACACAGAAAAGCAGAAGGTATATATTCAGCAATACTGAGATACAATAATTCATTACGGAACCGTTACAACATTTTATTTGATCGCACATAATTTGTTGACGCTCTCGTCACAAAAATACAAGTGACTCGTCAACACTTTAAATTTTAATATATATATACCCCACGATTCGTTTTCTCGGACATTCTCCAAATATAATCAAGGCAAATCTTCGTATGCAACTATTTATAAAATAAAAGCATAAACATGTCACTTCCGACGTAAACAAACAATTTTTTTTGCAATCTTGAATACAACATGTTGGCGGGGTAATTGTTCCTATTTTAAAAATGAAAAATATTATGTACTTATTCTTGAACAACTTTTTAGGAGAATTGTTTTGTAATTTTATAATTTAATTTATGAGCATTGTTTGCAATAATATATTTGGAGCAGAAAAATCAATATAAATAAATTCTGTTTTGTTACATATGAATAAACTTAAAATATTACATCTGCGTAACATTAAACATGTAACCTATGTTGAATTTGAATTTGAATGTGGTGTAACACTATGATGGTAAAAATAGCATTTTCCAAAATTACATTTTCATTTATGTATTTTCAACTCTCGGCACTTGTAAAGAACTGCATTTCTTACAAGTGCCAAAAATTGGTCGATGGCTAGTAAATTCTTATATTTAAAAAACAACACATACACAATAATGAGAGGATAATAAAACAAACATATTTCTTTACGATCATTAAATTTTCAATGTGATGACAATTCAGCTACTTCTTCAATTGTCACATCATGCACTGAGATCTTCATCGATGAGGGCATCCATAGGTTAACATCACAATGCAGATTTCTTTTGCCACCAGGCGGCGCCACATTGGCGTGTACTGACAGTTCTAATAGATCTCTTTGTACGAAAAATTTTAAAGTTATGTGGATAATTGAAAATAAGCAAATTAAAAAGTACAATAATGGAAAAAAGGCGCATAAATGACTGCCACCAAAAACACACTGTCCGAGCATGAGACAATTTTGTGTTTGTAGTGACACAGACAGAAGTGACAGATAACATGAATCCAGTCGACATCTGGTGAGTTACTATTTTTCGCTGTCACTATACGTAAATGGACAAATTAATGTTTTTTATATAAAAAAATACTGAGCTATAATTATTCCTTAAAAAAAATAATAATCTTACTTAATCCTTTTAAAGTATGCAAAACATTCAATATTACATATACTATATGACATTTAAAAAGACATATAGAAAAATACACGCAAAGTACATTTAAAGTGCATAATGTTACTTACGTTTATAAATATTAATAGCATTTACGATTATTGATTACTTTTATAGTTATTAATATTTATAATTAATAATTACTTTTGAAAACAATTAAAAATCACTTACAAATCAATTATTGACAAAACCTTTTCTCTCTCGTTAACCGTATACGTTCTGATTTTCTTGCATTAAATCAGAGGTAGGTAAACTTTTATATGACAGAGTCTACACATGTAACCACGAACGTTTAAGTCTTTTCTAATAGTACAGATTCTACTGCATTTTACAAACAATGAGGGGTCACATTAAAAATTTGTGAAAAAATTAAAAATGAAAAATAAAAAAACTGGCCAAGAGCACATCGGACCATGCTCATTATAGTGTTCCGAAGCCATTGTTACAAATAAATGCACTACAGATAAAAGAAGTACGTCGTTACACTTTCTCCGTGTTTCTCGCACAAAATAGTTATAAGCACTTTAGTCGCCTATAACGAGAAAGACAAGTCGTATGTCGACTATTACTATTAATCTAAGTGTAAAGTGCATCACCAAAAGAGCGTATCTGCATGGCACTTACGTCCTTTTGTTGAGTAATGCAGTCTTTCAGAAATAACTGAAAAGCTGTATATCCGATGATCTTCAAAATAATTTGCGTTGAAATTATTTGTTAAGCGTTATCTTTGTTATTTTTTTTATAATTTTAAACGTACGGTTCAGAAAAAAAAGCGCTGGACACATTTTTTGCTGCTTTCAGGGCGATTATTTCCGAAAGTATTCAAATAATCAGAGAAATTGCTTAGAAACCTTAAAATAGTTTTAAAAGAACTGTCGAAATACATATCACACGTTGATGTTAGATGAAAAAAAAATTTAGCTCCCTTCGCATTTATGGAGTGCCCCCCCTAGAAATGTTTATTTTAGTTATTTAACAACTAAACTAAATAGTGGCTTATACAAGACACCTACACTATAAATTTCATCAATATACATTTTGTAGTTTTTGAATAAAATGCCTATGACATACGGACGGACGGACGGACGGACATAACAAAATCATAAGGGTTCCGTTTTTGCCATTTTGGCTAGGAACCCTAAAAACAGAGTGGGAGCAATCCGGTTCATCCGTATGTGACTACTTCTCTACATCTCTGAAAGAGTACAATTAAGGTAAAAGGCAGAATATCTGAAGGTAAAATATGAATTTAATGTGTATTACATGCGAAACAGTATTTTTAAAAATTAAAAATTATTATAATATTGTGATATTCTTTGGAAAATTACTAAAACTTCTATAAAAAGTCGGATGTCAGTAAAAACTTCTACTAATGATAGGAAAAACATCAATATTCTAATACCGACATATTTTATAGTTGACTTGACATAGTGAAAGGTTTATCAGAACTAGTGAAACACAATTTTAGAAAAAATGAAACTACGGTGCAGAACTACAAACAGTCCAATTAGCACTTAACCTGTTTTTAACAAAAGTGTCATATTTATAAACTGTAGCAAATAAAATAATTTAATATAATTTTCATAGAAATTGTACAATTTTCTAGGATGCCTGTCTGTATCGATCAATCTGATTCCGGATAGTAATTTGTCACACGCAACACAACAAACATTTCTATCAAAAGACTATTTTCGGTAAATGCAAAATTAAAATTAATTTTTTGGAACCGATATCCACTAGTTTCACTATTAATAACAGTTACAAATTAATTTGGAATAACAAACATTTTTTTGCATTGCTTAATTTTAATTATCAACTTTACAACAAAAGATGGCACTTAATTAATATTTTAGTTAAGCTAATTTTATTCGCTAATTCAAAAAGTAATTGGTTATAAGGGTGTATGAAGTAAGCCAATACATAAAATATCTTCATAGGTACCAGCAAACGTGTACCTATTCATAAAAAAATGCTTCACTTTTTGTCCATGCAATGCTCCCTTCACGATCACCTTTTACACTTTTAACAAAACTTTTAGGTTAGTTCTAAAGAAAAATACACATTACATATTGGTTTTTGTTACAAGCATAGACGTTTTATTGAATTATATGGTTAAATCTAAATTAAAAGAAAATCGTGAAAGAGGCCCTTGACAGCATAATTACATAATTTCAAAAACGCAAGTCAACACAGTTACAACCTTTTCCTACACCGACAAAGAAGAAAATCGATGTCACCAATTGGTCATAAATCGATGAGCCCACCAGGATCATCGTTCGAGATACTCTACTCGAGATGTCTCTAGACCACATATTACCTCCACTGTCAGGACTTCTTCCAGCAATTAATTTAACAAAGTGCTCAAGCCCTTTAATCGCATTTTAGAGACTATATACCTATAGGGCTTATACCTTTCCTCTGCCATCAAAATACATGCGGAGTGAAGCGAGAGCCGTACTGCCCAAGGAAAACAGAACAGCGAGCAGCAAAAGCCTGGAAAAAAAATTCCATTTAACATGTTAACAATTATCAAAAATAAACAAATGAAACGTTTATTTCAATTGTTTATGTTCATTCGCATTCGCAAATTATCGATGAGAAGTTCCGAACGTCAGTATTTAGTACCATTTAGGGAACGATTTAAGAGTATTAAAAGTGTTTCGCTTCTTCTAAGACGTACTAAACAAACTTTATGTTTGAGATTCGGTGGCCTGGACCCTGAAGCATCCACGCCGACGGCATCAGTGTGGGTGGCACATTGGGCCACCCACACTGATGCCGCTAAGCGTCCTTTGACGCGAATGCTATAACGTCCGACACCAACGGCTTACACGTGCCCTCCAAGGCACAGAGCGAAGGATTTGATGCGGTTTAAATCGATCGGTAGATTCGCCCGCCATGATAAGGATTGAAACCGGCATTATTATCTACAAAGGCAACTCTTGAGCTCTCGACTATCACTCGTGAATAAATGATAACTCTCGTTTATCCTCATTATCTAACAGCTCATACCGAATTCTCTATTAAATTCCATCTGTTTCATTATTCTCTCACAACTTATCATTCTCTACTTTTTTCCGGTGTAGCTCTTAACTTAAATGAACTTATTTCCAACTTAGATAAGACCAAAGCCCCTTCATTATCCACCATTTTCCACTTATTTTTATTTTTTCTTAGCTCACTTCCCGTACTTGAGCCCACACAGCCATCTTTACTTTTCAGTTATTCTTCTAATTTCTGTTTTTATTCATCGAAAAAGAAATGATAAAGAATCAGGTCCCATTATTCATTTTCAATCCTTTATTTCTTTCCTGTTTTTTTTTTCGCTATCTGTCGCTCTTTTTTACATTGACTTTCAGCCTTTAAAATTCTTAAAACTGTCAGTTTCTCTCTTTTACCCTTTTTCGCACTAACTTTAACTCTTATATACTACGCTTTCTATTCTTCTTCCACCCGTTTACATTTTTTTATTAATTTTATCAATAAAAATTATTATTTTATCAATCACTTTATTTAGATTATTCGAAAATTTATAACAAATATAATTAACCAGTAAGAATATCCCACGGAGGCAGAGACATGCGTGGTTTGCGCCGCGACGTACGCAAAAGCCAAGTGATCTCGAAACTTTGATCTGCTGCAGTGAATACCCCAAATCAGTAACACCATTGTCCCTTTAAGTGCGCACGCGCAACTCGTTAACGCCATTCCTGTAATAAATAGGAACTTAAATTCCCTTGAATACCTTAAAATCCTTGAATGAACTTGTAAACTTTTTTTATTTTTTCGGTATGGTAAGAAAATTGCTTATAATAATTAATTATTTAAATCCTTAATGTATCACAATAGTATTTAATAAAATATGTATAAGAAATAAAATAATAAAAACTATGTTACTCTTGATTAATAAACCATACATTTTGTTTTGGTTGGTTTTATTTTTAAACAACGTTTATTTTTCACGGGACCGAGCGGTCGAAAAAAATGGTGCATTGAGTAAAATGCATAAAACTCTACGTATAAAAATGTTTTTAATCTATTCATTTATTGATTACTTATTTTACTTTCTGATAGTATTAAGTTCTACATGAATTACTTGTTATGGCACTACAAATCTATAAATTCTTTCTTAGTGACCCATTTTTTATTAAAATAATAAGAGAATATTTTATGAAATGTCACTCAATTATGTCTCACATTATCAAACCCTGTACAATGTGATTTCGTATTTTTTTTTTCTCTCTAGATTAGTTGTAACAGACAATAACAGAAGTGTGCTCCCGCTGTGGGCTGAAACTCAAAAAGATAGGTTATGGGGTTCATAGAAGAGACCATGCTAAAGGTTTTCAGTGAAATCAGATATCGGGTCAAAGGGATAAAATAAAAAAACTTCTAAATAAAGTAAATGTATACTGAGAAGGTGGTTGGATGAGACATCGGCTCAGTACCTACCATTTACAAAATCGGCCAAACACCTTTCTCCTTTGGAAGATTATCAAAAAGAATAGTACAATAATTCTATAAAATAGTGTTTCTCTATTTTTCAAAGCATGTTCAAAGAATGGTTAATAATGATTCATCGACGCACAGACCAAATCGTTGGATATAGAAACTCGTAATTTTGCTCAAGGCTTAAGGCTTTAGAAATTAGAAATTGTTATTTTTCGAACAAAGAAACATATGTTTTTAGATTTTTCAAAATTCAAACCTAAAGGAGGTAAAACATGAGTTAGTTTTATAAGAATAATATAAGAATAATAAGATTGACATATTAAATATAATGCAGCTAGTGCGAATGCGGATCAGATCGGATCGGAAACGAAAATGAGGTGGGGACCTAAATCGAAAGTAGAACCGCAATTTGAATCAGGAACACAAACGGAATTGGAATGTAGAGTAAACATGGGATTCCAATTTACCACGAGGCTGTAATGGCAACCGATAACGGAGACGGAGTCGATATCTAAAATAAGACAATTCTCGGGACCGTGATTGACAGAGAGACTATAATTCAAAACTTCAGAATACGTATTTAGACATTTTCATACCTTGCAGGCCGAGTAAAGGGTGCGTAAGGTCCTCGAACGTGTTGACTAGGGCCAGCAGCGCCGAGCACAGCGCGTACAGCAGCTGAAGGAGCAGGAACAAATTGACCGCGACGTAGAGCGCCGTCGACAGCACCGGCCGCTGCCCCGCTGAAAGCACACCGACCAATTGCAGTAATGAACTATGTCACATGATGGGTTCTTTTGAAGTGAAATGTCTTAGGCGGCAATTCGATAATCTATATAAATAACGAAAACTGAGAGTGAAATTTTACGAACGCGTCACGTTTAGGCACATTTCGTTACATGAGAGGGAAGAAAGATATGACGTAGATAGAAAGAGAAAGAGAGCTGTGCATTCCGACGCCACGGGCGCGGAATAGAAGACAGCGTCGTGTACACTAAGATACAAGGCAATAGAATAGGATAAAGTCACGCATGCGCGCGTGTGGAAGTACGCGTCAGACGTACGTGTCGACGTCAAGCCGGAATTGTCCTCTCGGCCCGTAATAAAATGAAAATTCGCTCACAAATAAACACTTTATTAAGAAAAAGAACACCTTTACGCGTCTGCAATAGGAAAAAATACTACGACATACAATCGTTATTCCTCTAATTTGTGCACCGATAGCAAGATTTATTTCACTTTTGTAATAAATGTATGTACTTTCTATTTATGCCTTATGCTTACAAAATAATGTAAAACAAAATAAAATAATTAAATTAATTAGATTTTATGTGCAACTCATATGAAATCTAAATCTTCCATAATTCGTTTAATACTTTTATCGTACTTATTCGTTCGTACTTTTATTTTTATTGAATTAAAGTGGAAATAGCATAAAGTTAACATAACAGAATGATCGGTTACACGTTTAAATTAATTTTACATAATGAATTGTTGTAAATGTACATCTCATCAACATTTATTCGAAAATAATTATATGTAAATGATGAATTAATCAACAATTAAAACTAATTTATTACAAAAGGTTGCATAAAAATATTTGAAATGTCAGTGTAGTTATAAATATTGCTTTACAATAACAAAAATGTAGATTTTGATTTATAACTAATCATTAATGCTAAACAGCAACGCAATTATACACGACAACCGAAATTCTACGTAAGATAAATTAATTAATATTTACCATTGTATTTTGTGATCATTTTTTTTTTAAGTTTGCGTTCTGTGATTATTCCGTTATATACGCCGTAAAAAATATTTACGAAATTTAATTTCTATGACGTATACCGCGCTACACGCACAATTTTTTTATTCAGTCTTGAGCTATAGGTTAATCGTATGATTCGACAAAAATGTTTACGTTGTTTGTGTCAATCTAAAATGCTTACTTAGCCTGCTTTGACATAAAAATATCTCCACTGATCTGAGTGTTTATTTTATTACATTTTGGTCCTGCAATCCCGCTATTGTTTTTACATGCCGTACCAATCAGATGGGATTTTTTAACCGATTTTCGACGATGTCGATCCGAACCGGATTCATAAAATAATAGATATTTCTATTTCTTTACAGGCGGAATGCTACAAACAACAATAGCAATTATGAAAATTATGTTTTATATAACATCCGTTCTTATAGTATTTCATACAAAATTCGATATCCCACGAATGACTGGACAGAGACCGAGAACGAAAACAGAGCTGTGAATAAAATGGTGCGAGATCACGGATAAAACAAATAATTTAGCCTTTATCAAAGAGGACAGCCATATGCAAAATCAGAAGAGCCTATATGCAAAATTTATAATAAACACGTAATAAGTGAGATGTGCTATGTACGTATACAAAATTTATAATAAACAAGTACAATAAGACATGTTATCGTGTAAGACTGAGCGATATCGTATTATATCAAATATAGTGAACATCTGAAATAGCATGATGTATCATTTCGTCCACTCCTTTGGTTGACTCATCCCTTCTACGTAATGTGTATTTTCGACAGCTAATACCTGTTGTGTTTCAAAGATTAAAATCTAAAGAGTTATGAAATCTATGGAAACTGGATTTTTTTCCATTTTCCAAGATCACAGTGAAAAGCGTGTCATTCTTACAATTTTCAAAGCATTCACAAAGTGCGCATTAATAAATCGGATAACGATTCCTTATGCTTGATTATTCTTTTTCAAATGCTATAAACATAAAGAATATTAAATAAATATATAGGTATGCGCGTGCACGCGTGCGTGTTTTATACACGATGGAAATAAAACATTTTTCTTTGGTGTTGTGGCAGATATTACCACTAAATTGGAAACTTATAAGTGCTGTCAGAATTCCATAGTATAGACTGATATTAGAATTATGTTTGATAATTTTCAAGCGGTTAAACATATTTTTGGGAATCATACCTAAAAACCTCTCGATTGAGCTATCTTTCAAACATAAAATACTAATTCGAAATCGATTCAGCCGTTTGGGAGCTACGATGCTATAGACAGACACACAGATACACACGTCAAGCTCATAACGCGCTTCTTTTTGCGTCGGGGATTAATACCCAGGCGGAGCCGCCGTTGCAGTTAATGTTGCACACCTAATATATTTACAGATAATTATTTATTAACATATTATTACGAGATTTCATAAAGGCTCTACAGATTTTATGGAAAGTTACTTCGACCTAAAAAAAATCAATTACTCCCAAGTTGCACGTAAAAAAGTTTTATTTTAAAAATTCATGTCTGTAATATTTACACTCTATTGTTTAAATAATTCTTATACAATACCTCTAGCTCGTGAAAACTTATATGCTACTCCGCAGTAGAATCGTATATTATGAAAACCGTTTTACAGTTTTAATCAGAACAACAGAATACTAACCTTGTGGCTGATGGCGATTGAAGTTGGTGTTGTCGTCGCACGCGAGCGTCGCGGGCCTGTAGCCGGTGGATAGGTAGATCACCTGGAAGGTAATTTGAACAGCTGTTTGCAGAAGTCATATTTTGCAAACATAAAAAAAGCGCTTTCTTAAGATCCTACAACGATGAAATAATGCCGCATTGTTGTGATATATCTACGGGATAGTCAGTTCGTCTTCTCGGAGTGACAGGGGGAAATAAAATTTTAATAAGAGATGAATATAATTTAAGTGAAAACTGATCATCTGTAATAGTTGACTACAAAAATTATGTCAGACACACCGCCTCGAATTGCATTATAAGAGATTAAATAACACTATAAAACGGGGATACCTCTTGGCGTCTTGCAGCAGGAGTTGTTTTGCAGGTGACGGCGCACGCCTTTGCAGACAACACGCACACCACTGAAGAAGATAATATATTCACGGGTTTAACATCGACAATGGAGGCAAATATCATTCATAACGTAACGAAAATGAAGAATAAACCACTGGTGAATTAAAAATGGATTACCTACGTCAAGAACGTACGAAAAAGATTATGGTTAAAAGGTAAGCAAGCTCCAGACTATAGCGAAACCCGGATTAACTCGCAGTAAGTTGATGCTATGTGTATGACGGGATTGGAAGGCCATTATTAATTTCGAGCGTTTACCGCCGGACAAAACAATCAATACGGATCTCTGCCGCCAACAGCTAACGTTACTTTTTCATCACTCACTTTGTATGTAAGTCTACAACATAAGTCGAAAATCGTAATTTAACTTTTTGATCTAAGAGGTCCCTCGACTGCAATGACCACTTTATTTATGTTTAGTTAGAAAGCTTGAATTTTCGCTTTATATATACTGATTAATTAATATAACTTGTTTTTTTTTTTACTTTTTAATTCATTTTTGGCAGAACAGAAATGTCATTTTAATCCTTTTTTAATTATTACAAATTCTAGCTACGTGCAAGTACAATACGTGTCATGAGAAATATTATATAGGCACTCAAAACCCCTAAATATTTTGCGAAACGACTCATATGCGCAGAAACGATTATCAAACCTATAGCAACCATCGACAACAAACCACTAAGCCGCTCATGGACCACGCAAACCAGTTCTAAACTTCTTACTTGCAATATTATAAACATAACTAATAAGATCATGGCGCTAATTCAATACCATCAGCTCGAATGGCTAATGTTCAGTTTTCTAATGAAAATATTTAATTCGCCATTTTTTTTAATATTTTTAAATTAATTTACTTACCATGCAGAACATTTCTGACGGGAGGGGAGGTTTGTGCGAAGTCAACCTTCCCTCCGTATAACCCGTAATGAAGTGTGTCGGGTCTGCCCGCACCGCTCTGCACTCGGACATCCGCCTGAACCTGATGCATGGAAGTGAATCCTCTTAATGGTCGTTCACTGATAAATCATCATCAATGCATGGCCTGTCTGCGCTAGTTCATTTAATTATTAATTTACGACTATTTCCCAGACGGATAAGCAGAAATCACAGACTTCCACATGGTACGATCTTTGTATATCTCTCTTGCTTCACTGACAACTGTTAATCAAATCAATGCAAGCTTGTCGGATTCAGGTGCTTAAGATTTAGTACTTCTTTAATATCACCAATTCGGTTTGCATAAAAATTTCTAGAGCGACCCTTACCGATCCTTCATTGTTGATCATAAGCCATCCTCGGAATGTGCCATTCGATTTAACATTTTGGCGCTGCTCCAAAAGGGACTACACACACCAAGCGTTTAATCACATATCCTATCACGCATTAGCGACCACTAAATAGAACCTCTCGCACTTTTAATGTTGTAGCTCTCACTGATCTAAGTCTAGTCATTTCAACGACATTGCGCCACGATTCCTTCGTCGCCCTTCAAGACGTGTCTTGAAGGGCGACGCGTGTGTTGTGATTAATTAACCCGATTTTTATTTCTACTGATTTGTTATTATATTTTAAAGATTTAATTGAAAGATTGTTATAATATTTTACATTAAAAGAAACCCATATGTCCTTTTTGCATTTCCCACCGGCTACTAAATCGAATTCCATAGAATTTACGTGTTTTACCCACGTTATATCGTAACATCTTGTTAGGGACGGGCATGGGATGGCCCTGTTTGCAGATGGTACTTATTTACTTAATGAGCAACAACTAGCTTTTGACGACTTAAACTGTATCATCTATGAAATAGTCGAGTAGCTTATTATTAATAATGTTCTTCTCGATAAAAGGAAAAGAAAACTTATTAAAATTCCCTTGACTAATCCTAAACTGATTGATGCAAACGTAATGGTCCAGAACAAGGTACTGGATATTATGGACACGACCTTATTTCTTGGTCTCACTTTAGATGCTAAGTTACATTGAAATTCTCATATTACGAGATTGGCGAAAAAGCATAGTTCATTTCCGTTTATATACTCATGACCTATGGAGTTTTAGTAAGGGGCCATGCAGCTGATATTAACATATTTTTTGTGCTGAAGAAAAAGGCTATTCGTACCATTTACAATTTGAAACCAAAAGCATTGCTCAGAGAAATACCTATTTAAAGAAATTAATATTTTAACAGTAATGTCACAATATGTATATTTATATATGCGAAAACCTGGCATAGTAAAATTTAGAATAATTCTAAAAAAATGAGCGACATCCATACCATTAATACTAGACATAAGAACGATCTTGCTGCTCATAAAACCCGTCTAAGCAAAGCTAGCAAATCATTTAAGAAGATTGCCCCTAGAATCCAAAATTTGCCATTTTATAAACTTAAACTTTACATTATAAAGTAAGTTATATGAGAAGGGTAATTATACGTGTCTAAATATGTTATTGAAAAAAACCCATGGGATTGAACCGCTCGGCTATCAAGTTGCTTTATGTTATTTCTAAGTGCTGTACTAAATTATTAATTACTCAATACTTTGTATCGATGAGCAAAAAAAAAAAAACAATCCTTGAGTTTCTTGCCCATTCTTCTCAAGGTAAATCAGCATTTGGAATAGGTGATAATGTTAATGTCGAAAAGAATTCGTTGATGACGTATTTCAAAGCTATTTTTCATTGATTGACTGTTAAGCTACATTTTAATTGCACTACTTTTATGTAAATATTGGCTCACATATCTATGTTAATCTTCTTTGTAGATAAGTACACGCTAAGCCGTCGTAATAGATCGAGTAGGTACCTCAACCCCGAAACACTCACCCAATAGTCGGTAGCTGCAGACACCATTATAAGAACTAGACTAAAGACACTCAGTATAAAAGAACCGGCAGTGTAGAGCCTCCTTCGGCCGGCCATCGCACCTTCTTCGACAGCCAGAAGACACTGAGACGGTGAACGTGAACTCCTTATCGCATTGTAAGAGTGCAGTTTCCGATAAACAACATCTCTATTATCGCTAAAATTCCGTGATGGTGGAAACTACCTTTATCGCTTACGCATTACATCTCGATACGCAATAAACTTGTAGATTTGTCTCGTCGGTTAAACACATAATCTTGTAATATATCTTATGATTTTTTTGAGAGTATTAAATGTATGTGTGGGACGCGTCGTGAGTTGTTGGGTCAGTTGTTATTTCCTATTGATGCTTGAACCTTAAGACTTCTACGCTGACCCAGTGCCAGTATCAGAAGCTGCTAACAGTTTCGTAAACAAGAACTATTTTAATTTCATATGTAACTTTCATTCCATAACTCTAACGTCAAAACGAATGGAAAACTGCACTCTAAAAAATGAAAGCTGACTATGAGAGATTTTCTCTTAGGTGGCGTTAAATTAATCAAAACAACTGTGAAATTATATATATCAACGAAAACTGATTCGTTATAACAACTACATAGTTCATTTGTGATTGAACTAACAATGTAGCTACTATATTAATTCTATCAAATATGTACATTGATTCTATCATTACTTGCTTTCTTGCATAATTTGATCAGTTTTATTTAGTTAACTCATACACAATTCATCTATGTCTTGTGAATGAATTTATTCTCAATTGATTTAATTTATTACATCAATTCAGAATAAATTCATTGAAATAATTAAAGAAAGTAGTAGTTTTAATTCTTTTCATTGTGAAATTTTTAAAGTACTATTTGATTTATCTAATAACTTTTAATTACATCAACTAGGTACTCTAATACTTATCATTTTTAAAACAACAAAGATAAAATTATCACCTTTAATACTTAATAACTATAAATTAAATGTTAAATTCTACTGAGAGTAATTATTGAAAACGATTTTCATGTTAGTTGACATAAATAATTAATTTATTAATTGAAGTAACTGACTACCCTTCCCACCTCACCTCAAAGGGCGGCGCGGGGCAGGAGGCGAAGACAACTGAACAAATCTAGCACATATCGTTAGTCAATAGTTGCATGAATAGTTGCTTTGTGCCGCTCAAGTTAAAATCGATTATTTCGTTCATGACTTCTTTTTTTATACATTTAGTACCTATTTGTATTACTTACGAAGAGTCAGACATAGTTGCATCAGAGAATGGGATACTTGTGTTATTGTCGGTTGGTGTTGATATTGAAGACCAAAAGTAGATGTGTCAAAAGTATAAGGAACCCAAGAACAAACCAAACACAGCACAGAAGGTTGTTAGTTTCTACAATTCATTAATATATCTTGTAACATAAATATTTTAACAATAGTAAAACATATGTAAGGCTACTCTTTACTGTTTAAAAATTAATAAACAAGTATTTTCTTACAGATTATTTTTGTTTTATTTTAACTAAAATTTCTCACTTATGTAAATTACAGCAAATAATGAGATTTATTTTTAGGATTTCATTTTTTACGAGAATTTTTTTTAAAATGTGATATGATCTATGAATTATTTATAAACTGTAATAATTTGAACACAAATAGTTTTTACTTCATATTTCTTCTCATAGCATTAACATTAACTTTGGTTTTATATAATTGCTGATTGATAAAATATAGCACAACACACGGCCATGCTAACTACGATCGAGGCTGGTTACGAGTGTAGCAGAATATGCTGGCACTAATTTTCAAAGTGATTATAATATGTATCTTAGGCCTGTATTGATAAATCGTACTCAAGATGGTCAGTGGAAGCGTACATTGGGCATCCACGTGTGTAATTTTTTCTGGTATTTTTATTTAATTTGTATCGTTGATTGTTGAATTTATAGCCAGTAATATATCTGAACCCCTTGTAATGTTCTTCTTCCTATTGTTTCCGTGCTGTACTTTGGGCTTACATTAATTTTATTTTTAATTTTTATACTCTATTATTGCTTATTTTCTGCGAAAGAGGCTACAAGTCCAAGATGGACGACACGCCCGATGATACGGGCCACCCTCCGACAAATGTTTTACCTTCCTTTTTAGCCCCTTCTTCACCGGCCTCGTTTATCAGTGTTTCCGATGCTACAACTATGTCCTACTCAGATGATGAAATAAGTGAAAAGGTTATCGAAAAAAACGTACTCGTAAAGAGAGGCATAGAACAAACTCTAAATTAAATACAACAGTCAGCTCTCAACCTCCTTCGTTAAACGATGTTCCATCCCTCCCTCATCTCTCCTACACAACCCTCCTACTTTTTCTGACACAACTAACCCTTCAACTAAAAGCGTAGAGCGACTGGAGTATAACAATAATGACAGAGGTCCATTTATCATTCATTGCCAGAGGATTGAAACTTCACCTTCTGCTGGCAGTGTGTTCCACCCGGGGTCTTTTAAGAAAATCCTGCAATCGGCCAATGTCAAAGACATTGTCAATGGCAGCGTGAAGAGAATCGGGAAGAATTGGATTGCCCTGTCCTTCCTGAATCCCACAGCCGCTAATGAATTTCTTTGTAACCCTCTTCTTATACTCAAAGGCCTAAGGGCTTTCATCCCATCATTTAATGTTACTCATCTTGGTCTAGTGCTAGGTGTCCCTTTCGATTGGTCCCCAGAAAAGATTCTCGGTTATATTGTGGTTCCGGAGGGTTGCGGTTGAGGCAATGGTGGATGGCTCCACTGTCTGGAAACCATCCTAAACTGTTGTGCTTACCTTTAACTGGGCAGATGTCGTCGCAGACGGTGCTTCTCTGCTACAATGCTCTGTCGGTCGAGGTATAGACTTACCCAACGAACCAGTGCTACAACTACTGCCGATATGGGCACACTAAAGCTCAATGTAGATCTCAGCCTAGATGTTTTGAGTGCGGTAATGCGCATATAGACGAGTCGTGCACCGTGAGGGAGGATGAAGTGCCTTGTCTTCACTGCTTGTGCCGCCATATTGCTACTAGCAAACTCTGCCCAGAAGTGGATAGACAGAAGCGTAACAAGATTTCTATGGCTGAAGAATCTATTTTCTATTCTAAGGCTTCAAAACAATATCTCTCTACTGGCAAATCATATACAAACGCTGCTTCCTCCTCTCTTTCTGACCCTAGTGATCAGGAGTTACAGCTGCCTAATTCTTTATCCTCTAATAGAAAAACCATCACCTTCAGTCAGCTCCTAGGCCTAACAAATGATACCATAAAGCTTCTTATCAGGAGATTATATGCAGTGGATTTTCTTCTAGTCCCAATGGCGGCGCTCTTTCAACCTCAAGCCCTGTTGAGAATAACTCTCAACAAACCTTAATAATTGTCCTTTTGTCTTCTTTATTGAAACTTCTCTCTGCCCCTAACACTCACTCTACTGTCCAACGTTGCCAATTTATTACTCTCTAATTTACTTACTGAAAATGGCTCGTTTAGCAGTAGCTGTTCAGTGGAACAACCAAAGTGTAAGGAAGGATAAATCCGACCTTATCTTCCACCTACAAAAATACAACCCCCGCCGTTACTATCGTCACTTTAGTGCCTGGTAAAGACGACAGATCTAATAGATACTGCGATGCCGTTGTGCTCATCAGAAATTATACTCCCTTTTCCCCTGTTGATATCCCTGGCAATAGCCTCCAGGTAGTTTCCGTGAAGGTTAAGGGTACTACCTTCCTATCTTTATACATTACTTCACCTTCCCCTCTAACCCTAAGTAAGCTAGAAGCTATCCTCTCCACACATGTGAGACCTTATGTTGTGCTCGATGACTTCAACTGCCATCATACCCTTTGGGGCATGATGGCAATTAAAGTCACCGAGTGTGGTAGTGTCGATTCCGCTGGCAGGACTTTGGTCGATATAATGGATAAACTCGAATATTTTCATCCTGAACAATGGCACCCCAATGCATCGAACTAGACCGCATTCGAACCCCAGTACATTGAACTTATCTTTCTGCTCTCCTGATCTAGCCCCGCTTCTGTCTTGGAAAGTCCTACAGGAGTCTTATGGTAGCGATCATTTTCCCGTCATTACCAAGCTTCTCTTTTTTCGCCCATCTCCAAAAAAAATGATTCCCCTATTAAAATACAAATTAAAGGATGCTGATTGGAATGGATACAGGGATCGACTCGGCCATAGATTTGCTAAACTGCCTAAACTATCTGCTTCAGACTCCACTTCCAGTGCCGACGCTTTGTCCCAAACCATGCTATCGGTGGCCGATGACATGTTTCCACTAAAGAAACATTCCGTAATGGGCATTCCGTTCCCGCCGTGGTAGGACCAAGAATGCTCACGAGCTGATGAGGAGAGAAGAGGAGCTGAAATTCTATACAGTCAAAATATGTCCCAGTACAACTTATTCAACCTTTCTAAGATGCGTGCCAAGTCCAAGCGGAATTCTTTGCGGGAAGAAGTTAGAAAGATGGCGTGGCTTTTGTGAGTCTATTTCCCCTGATGTCTCTTCCCACACAAGTTGGAAACATATTTGTAAATAATACGGCTCTTTTCATGAAGTAGTTTCCCTGTGCCTGAACACTTCAGAGTGGATAACCCGATTCATGAATATTCTTGCCCCCTCATTTGTCCCCAATCTAAATGAAAAACCCTATGCTCACTCTTTCTCTCTCACAAGCAGCCTAGGTGCACCTTTTTCAGTTTATGAGTTTAAATTAGTTCTCTCATCACTGAAAGATCCAACTCCTGGCATTGATGGCATCCCTTACTCTTTCCTAATCAACGCTTATGATCAGATTCTGTCTTACTACCTTAATATAGTTAATTTGGTTATAAATACAGGTAATGTTCATATCGCTCGATTGCATTGTCCTCTATTTTGGCAAAGATTACTGAACACTTGGTTAAGAACCGATTGGAGTGGATCGCCGAGAGCCGCCGCCTTTTGGCCAATTCTCAGCATGGTTTCAAGAAAGATAGAAACACTATCGATAACGTCATCATATTTCCTCAGATATTCGCGTATCCTAATTCCAGGGAAAGTCTGTCACAACAGCTTTTCTTGATGTCTCCTCCGCATATGATAATGTACTGCTTCCGATCCTCAGGAACAAACTACAAAAGCTTAAGATGCCAGCGAGGCTGAGTAACTTTATCTTTAATCTACTTTCTGAGAGAAGAATTTTTCTTTCTATTGGTGGTGAGATTAAAGACTCACGACTGATATGGAGGAGCCTTCCTCAAGGGTCCGCACTAAGCCCGCTTTTATATAATCTGTATACTTCCGACCTAAAATTGTCAATATCTCCTTGTAAAATCATTCAACATGCTGATGACTTACTTCTATACTTTTCTGACACTTCCGTATTCAATGCTACCTTGGTACTGCTTGAGTCCTTGCAAACTTTGTAATTGTATCTTCACTCCCATGGATTGGAGCTCTCCGTCTCTAAAAGTAATCTGGTTGTTTTTTTAAGGAGAATAGTACCAGATGTATCTGTTGCCCTGGGTGAGGTCAGAATCCCCTGTAAAAATTCTATTAAATTTAATGGTTTATATCTTGACTCCAAATTATCGGAAACCGATCACTGTAACTGCATGGTCACAAAAGTTGAAAGAAATATCAACATCCTAAGATGCCTATCTGGTACATGGTGGGGTGCCCACCCCTATTTCCTTAAACTCCTCTACAATGCGATTGTTCGTAGCCACCTAGATTATGGATCACTCTTGTTAGAGCCAATTAAGTCTACTGCTTTGAAAAGATTGAACCTGGTTCAGGCCAAAGCTCGGCGGATAATCGTGGGTAGTATGAACCCTATCAACCCTCCCCTACCAATGCATTTTAAGTTGAATTTGCAAATCTACCTCTTCCTCTTCGCCGACAGTTTTTATCTGTCCGTTTCCTATCCAAATCACTGCGGTTTTCAAACCACTCCTTAATTCATTTGTTATCTACACTGTATAAATTCTTTGAACGCGGACATGGTGGTGCAAGAAAAACTCTGTGCCTGGTTTTTAGCTTTCAGAGGCTTCAAGCCATAGAGGCTAACTTCTATTCTATTAATACATTACCCCTTTTTAAATATTCATTCAAAATAATAACCTCGATACCTAGTAACCTACCTAATAACCTACCTCGAAACCTACTTGTATTTTATATGTACGTGAAGCAGGCACAAATATATAGTCCTGTATATGATTGCCATTTTTTAAAGAAGCGAAGTGAACCCGTACTCAACTCCGAGACCGCGTTTTCGTTAGCGCTGGAGCTGCTATCTTCATCAACGTATTTCAGTTGACTCTTATATGTGAAACATATCAACTATACATGACGCATTACAGGTGATTACGAGTCAACTTTAGAACAACCCGTGATATGCGAACTTAAGGACATTCTCAGAATTGAATGCGATTTATCAATTCGCCGATAACCTTAGCCAATTAAACAAAATGTTATTTCGGGCTTCTTACACTATTTCCTTTTAAACTGACCTTTAACAAAAAGTCATTTTAAAATTAGTTTTGCGTTCCGCGTCCTTCTTTTAACGGTTTTTCAGCCCTAACAACTGTTAAAAAGAAAACGTGGAACGTAAGGCTAATTTTTAAATCGACTTTTTTTGTTATAATGAGATGGTGTGAAATGCCTTTAGTGGATTTAAACAAGAATAACTTAATTGTCATTGTAATGTTACCACTTAATATTAAACAAGTTTCATAGTTGATTTAAGTAATTGAATTTAATCATGATAAACAGTACCTAAATGGTTCAGATGTAACAAGAATGTAGAATGTAAGAAGTTATAAATTGAATTTTATAAGCTGAATCAATTACTATAATAATTTTTATGTTGGTAGTAATTATAGTCTTAGTTGAATTTATTAAAGTGAATTGGTTACTGTAATAATTATTCTTGTTGATATTGACTAATTACTACTCGAATCTGTTAAAATAAATTAATCGATATAGCCACTTTCCATATTCATACTGATTAGATCTAAATTCCTTTAGTTAACTAATAATAATAAGAGCAATATAGGTGACAAATCAATTGAATAATGAAAAAACAAAATCATGTTATTTGAAGTGTCTAAGATCTTGTTAGGCTCCTATAGAATCTAGATACTTGATCATGCGAATCACAATTTTGTTAGAACCATTTTTTTTAGTGTAGGTTTAAGGGTTAAATGTCAAAAATCAATACAAATGCTGATTTGTTTATTTATAACAATGACCTCGAATTTAACGACTCTTATTTCAAAACTAAATAAAAACAAACGATATACAGTTTCACCTTCTATTCTTAGCGATTAACTGTCATTATTGAATTACGATTCCAAAATTTCAACTTTTCAAGATTTGATCTGGGCATGAATGGATCGGTAATATCATAAATTTATGTAGATGATCAATATAAATTCCAAACTTCGCCAGGCGATAATGCGTAATCAGTGATAAAAAAGTCGCCAATAAATGATCTCTATCATTACATACTACTAAACAAACTTCCCCACCACGTAGTCTGTTTACGTTCCTTTGGCGATAACCAAAGGAATTTTATTCCTGTTTGATAATGTCGATCGCGGAAGTATGTGGGGCGCACTATAAGTTTCTGTAACTGGCCAATTACGTAAACAATATTTAAAAGCAATTACTACATTTTAAAACGGTACTCTTTGGCTGAAGAATACAGTTCGTTTCATCTTTAAATTGTTTTTACATTGTGGCGTCATTTTAAAAATAGTGTCTTCAACACTGTGAATTTAAGTCGTGAAAATTTTCGGAGTATAATTTTCTATGATTTTAATAGTAATTTGACAGCTCAGCAGAGCCTCGTTCGGCTTTGAATTGGTTTTGGCGATGAAGCACCATGGCAAGACCACTATTCGTAACTGGTTCGCGGAATTAAACCGCGGTTGTACCAATCTCAATAGCGAATTTCGTGACGGTCGCCCGTCCACCGCTATGAACAACAAATCATCTATGCGTTCGATCATACGACTGTGCGCCGTGTGCTCGAAGATACGAAACAGACAGGCATGTAACGTACCATCATATTCGGTCATCTTTAAACATAGGTATGAGTCAAATAAAATCAATCCTACACAAACATTTGGGTATGAAAAAGCATTGCTCGCGGTGGATCATTTTGACCGGAACTCAAAAAACGGACCGCGTCACTTGGTGCAATGCTATGCTACCAGATTCAAGGAACGGGTGTCAAATTTAGTGTGAGACATAGTAACAATTGACGAAATATGGATTTATTGCCACGACCCCAAAACAAAAGAGCAATCAATCATATGATTCTATCGAGATGAGCCGAAACCAACCAAAGTCGCGCGGGCGCGAAATGTCTCAAAGCGGTTTATTACTTTTTTCAATAAATCTGGACACGTAGCTACTGTAAAGTTAAAAGCCTACGAAGTATTGATAATACGTATTTATACTCTATAACTCTAATTTCAAAAAGAAGACTCGTTAACTCGTAGTTGGTAAAATATAATTAAGTCTTACTTGGAATTCCCCGAAATAATAGCAATAAATTCCAAAATGAATGTTCGGGTTCGGGGCTTCTAATCTATTGTTTTTGTCTTGTACACGTGCAATGAATGAATACATTCATGAAACTTTCTAAGTAACACAGCTGTGAACGTTATGATTGTTTCTTGTCGACACAGTCATATGTATCTCGACGTTCTTGTTAAGTCGAAAACTCCTTAACTTGAATTTCTTAATTGCATTTCCCTTGACATTCGAGATATTGAGATTCCACTGTATTCCGTTAATTTTTTTCTATCTAGCAAACTTTCCTTTTTATCTATATTCTTCTTTTCAAAATACTTAAATATACTTTCAATAAATAACCTCAATATTTAAATTGGGATTATTGGATTAGAAAGTTACCTATTTTTCAAACAGTACCTTACGGTAGTTCTGTTTATGGTAGGATCATTTTGTGCATTAAGATAAAGGAAACCAGGATGAAGTCTCATTTATAAAAATATAAATGAGCATGTGGAGATGATATGTAATACTCATAAGTATTGATGACATACAATGATTTAATTCAAATTACTTAGACATTGCAAAAATATTGCTTCTTTTACATAATGTACATGGAAAAATTTTACAACACATGATTGAATAGACACTGCCAACTATTTATCTACTAAATTCTATAAACAATTATTAGTTATAGTATTACGCATGAAATTTTGCCGCTGTGAAGTTCATCATTACGTCACAATGGCGTAAAATACGAACGCGGCGGAGAACGATGGGTCGGGGAGCGTATTACCTGCGCAGTACATAATTCAGTACTTGAATATATAGAATATATATAGAATAACAATTCGCAGCCAATTCAGACCGGCAGAGTTTCATGCGTTGTACTGTAATATCGTGTGAAGTACTAGAAAAAATACACATATTTTTATATTTGCCTTATATAACAAAAAAGAATTTCTAATCTCATTAAATACGTTTTTGTACCAAGATTATATTTATCCCATCGCTAGTTTAGCTATGATCAAGAAAAGATATTAAATTATTTACATACAAATGTGTAGTTTTGTTACAAACATTTTTTATATGTATCTGAAGGAACGTTTATTGACTATGTGGCTCTATTAAAATATTAAGCTTAGAAAAACCTAGTTGGGACTAGATTGAAAATGAGAGGGGGGATGTTAAAAGTATACTAGACGGAGCGCAGACTACAATTTTTCATTTCGCTCAGGGAGTTCGCGGTATTGTTTCTGCAAAAATTACCTCTGCAATAAATCTAAGTACACCAATTCACCGTGTTTTTGTGTACATAGATCTAATATCGTCATCAGATACTAAAGGCCTTTTCCGCCATCTCCTTTCAAACTCGCTTTTAACAAAAAGTAACTATTAAAATGAATTTTGCGTTCCACAACCTTCTTTTAATGGTACTTAGCTGTAAAAGTGACTTGTAATTTAAAAGGCGGTTGAAGCGAATTTTACTGCTTTAAGAGTGTTTTTAATATGGCGGACAACAGATTGTCTGTTTTTTGAAATTAGATGTGCTGACAGCTGACGAGTTTATAAAAAAAAATAATTATATTTTGTTCATTATTATTCAGATTACTGGATTTGATAATTCAGCGATATTGGCAATTATATTTAGATGTTGTTGTGTGAAACAACAATAATTGCATTTACTTGTTTTATTAATTGGATAATATTCAAAATACATTACATTGCGATTTGAAATTGATTATTATCAATAAAAATAACTTTATGTAGAAAATATTTAGTAAATATAACTCGTAATTGTTTATTATAACCGTTTATAAAATATTAATACAAGCACACTAATCTCCAAAACTTGGTAAATTATTAACTATGAAAAATAAGTAACATAAATTATGCGCTATTGCCACTTATCGTACTTTTAAATTAATATTCTTTTACAAGATACGTTTGCGCCATTTTCCTCTCTTAAAATTTAGTTTGTTTCTCTTGACTATAAACAACTAACGAGCGGGAGCGTGCTAGAACTAACGCAGGGAAGCGGCTGGCATTTGCCGTATGTCATTGTGTCCCGCCATTGGGCGCGGGTGCTCGCCGAAAGAGAGAGCGTTCACGCGGACGAATACAATAAGCAAAGGGACGCGTACCGGTGCGGGATTAATCCAGTTCTCATATAATTTGCGAGAGTGCAAAACAAAAAAATTGTGCCACTAGACGATCACGCGCCGAGCGCCTGGACTTTTGAGACGACGCATCAACGAAAACGAGTGAGTCCCCAAGCTGACCACACCTTAAGCTGTCCGGACACGTACAAGATAAAAGTTTTAAGATGGAAACGAAATTGAGCTAAAAATACTTTCAAATTACTTTTAACTAAAAGTGATTATTGATTGAAAGTCACGTTGCAAGGAGATTGTGGAAGGACTCTAATTCTCATTAATTAGCAATAAATATGATGTAATTTTATATTTCAAATCAATGATGTGGATCATTAATTTGAAACAAAAATATTTATTATAAAAGAGTCTGGCTCTAAAAGATCATTTCATAGTTGTACACAAACAAAATAATAACTCCGTATGTTTAATATTTGCAACAAGGAGGGAAATCTTAATTAAAAATGTAGTAGCTACATACATAAGTATTTTATAGAGTTAACGGAAAAGCCCCTATGCTGCATATTGAACGTGTTAATTTATATAATTATTCGATACTTTAACTTTTTTTTTGTGACAGAAAAGGAACTTCATAGACGAGATTCCAAAGAACCATGTAATGGTTGATGGGCACACTTTCAATGTAACATGAACCCAAAAAAATACACTACAACAAAAATAATTGCACCAAACAACAGAACCACAGTGATGTCAGAAGAATGTGACTGAACTATTATCCAAATTAGTCAAATGCCAAAAAATTTGGAAAAAGGTTGATAAATAGAAATTAATGTTTAAGCTGCAAACCAAAATCATTAATGCAAACTTTTCAAGTGTGAAGTGATCTCAATTTTAATAATCGCTTCAATAACTCTTTTAATTAGAGTGATTCAATTTCTAAGTGCCCAACCGTGAATTTGGAATGTGATCCCCAAAAATCTACTTAACGATAATATAATTTACAGTAGTGCTATTCCAACACCTTTAAGTTATTTACATTGCATTTACGTGTTCATAATAAGCTATTTATATTCTAATCAGAATCTCTATTAATCACATACTCATGTACTAATATTTAGGACATTATTAGATTTTTTGAGTGTAGAATTTTTAGAGAATTACCACATAAACAAAATTTATAAACAGTATTAATTACATAAATAGAATTCTTTTAGTTTCTTTCAAAATACATGAAGATCCATAAAGAATATCGCTAAGCTAATAAAATCTTGCAACTACCAATGTGGTAATTAGCATATTTATTTACATATGCATTTTTTTTTCCTTGAAAAGAAGCAAGATTAATAATTAGAGTGAATACAAGAGGACAAATTGAACTCGCATGGTTTACACAATTATTGTAATAAAAAAAAATATTAACATGAAAAGCGACATATTTGATATTACAACACAAGTTGTACCACCCAACAGCTTAAAATTTGGATCATTCATCCCACGTATATACTCATCTCCACTTATATTCAAAAAATCGTATTCCATTGCGCTTGGTTCATTCGTGACATGTCACCACATAAAGCTTTGCACAATACATTGTTCAAAATACCATATTGCTCAAAGATCACACTAAAAAATTTTATAAGCTCATACTGACAGATTAGATAATATGTATGAATTGCCCTAACTGCTAAAATTCGGTGCTGTGATTTACAACAAATTTTGATTATCAACTCAGTGCACAAGAGAGCCATGAGACTTAAAACGGCATTCGATGACAGCGTTCGGGTCACTCACTGCAACTGTGTATAATCGGTAGAACGAGATTAAGCGTTATCAATTTTTGTTTTGTGCCAATACTTGTCTAGACCATTCTTGGACAGCCGTCACCCAATTTAATATCAGTCATTCATTAATTGATAGAAAACACATAAGAATTATACGCAATAAGGCAAGCCTCACTATTGAAATGAGTCAAATACAAAAGATCTTATATCTTTCCCATCCCATTCTTTGACTGAAGCTCATAAAAGCGAGTGTGTAGATTGATCCAAAAAATACTATAAAAACCAGTAGGAGAGCCAACTACCGTTTACAATAAAGTGGCATGTGATGAATGTTGGACAATTGCTTGACGATATTTTTCTCAAAGAAAGATTCAAATTAATGTAAAACGAAGTCGAGGCGTCAGGAAGACAATGATTCCATAGTTTTTTGATAAAACAAGCCACAAAAGTTGAGTTAGACGATCAAAAAACAATCAACTCAGAATAGTACATAAGGATTTTATGCCTGTTATCTTGAAAAAAGTGAAAATACAAAGACCTACAATTAAAATTTCCTTTGACAATTGAATCATGTGACAGATACCACATGAGTTACTCAAAAATTGAATCAATGACTCATCCACCTTACAGTCGGCACATTGCACCTTGTAATTATTATTTATTACAAAAAAATCAAGAGATTTTATTTATTAATAAAAAGCAAAAGAAAAGTTGCAGGGTGTTCTCCTTGCAATTTAAAATTAATGTTTTAAATGAAGAGGTTCTGTTCAGTCTACCAAGTTAAACTTTCCATGACAAATAGTTTCAGAGAAAATCCACTGTAAAAGATAAACATCAAGATGATTCTAAAAGCGCCCTGCTTTACTTTGAAAGATTATTAACCAAAACACGTGTCGAATTTCCAATTAGACAAGGAAGGCTATAATTAATCATGACGTCACAACTCACACATTAGGGCATTGCATACTGTGCAGAATAAAAAGTATTCATTTTTAAGCCTTCCCTTCTTCTGGTCAATTTTAATTTTAATCTCATGTTTCCTATGTAACCCACTCAAACCAATTTGTTATACTAAAAAAATATATTTGCCATACCAACTATTATCATCAACTACCCTATTATTTTATATTTCTCATAATTATATTGAACAATATAGATATATCTACTGACCGTTATCTATGTTTAGTAACCGAAACCTAGGCTGAAAATACATCAAAATCATAAATTAACTATTTCACTCTACTTACACCACACCGAACAAAGATTGGGTCAATAAGAATCTAATGAGATATAAAATGGATATTTTTCAATAATTTTAAAATTAAAAAGATACTTAAAATAATTAATTTAAAATAAATAAACTTAATATTTAATCTTGCACAGCCGTTAAGCATTTCATCAAATCACTGAACTTATCGTCGCCCTCACAGAGCTCTATAAGTTTCTCCAATTGGTGTTTATTAAAATTTGAATGCAGAGTAACCATACACAATAGCCTACGATCTGTGAAAAACATGTTTACACTTTCAGAATCTGAGAATTGTAGAGATTCGGCCATCTTGGTTTTTTGTGAGCACAAGAACAAACCCAATCTTAGGATGGTCATAGTTATCGGTGCCAGATCTCTGATGAAAGGATTCGTGCTGGCGGAGACCAGTAAACTGGTCAAACAATACGGCAATAAATCCCCGCTTATCTTCTCGTTCAGGAGATGATTCAGAGCTTCGAAAATCCAACCACTCAACACAGGAAGCTGGTCTTGAGCGATCGAAGTTTCAAAAACCTAAAAAAAATTAAAATTTAAACTTGGTCTCTACATTGATCATAGAGAATATAGAATTTACAGGAACAGTTTTTGGAATTTAATTTGGTAATGTAGATGTAAATGCTTATATATAGCACTATAAATGTTTCTATAAGACATAAAAAAATATTATCAGTATAAAAGGGCACTTGCTATTTGGGTCCACTAGATTAATGTCCTTTAATGTCGTTTTTACATATATAATTATCCCCATCGTAAATCAAATAAATATACGCAACGGCACCATCCGTATATTATGTCATTTTAAATTAAGGAGATGAAATTCTTAGACTGCAGATAACGGTAATATGATAAAGGAGCAGTCTCGCCGAAATTAATGTCATCCTTGTAAATGTAGATAACCACAGCATGTTCAAAGTATCATTAACACACTGTAATCAGTGATTATCGCTATAAATAAAAGTAGTTCGATAAGCATTATAAGATGGTATTCTAAGTCAACGAAATGATGTCAGTTCAACGAGAAGAGATAAAATACAATTTTTTATTCAATCTCTTTAAACTTCCATAAACGACGCCCATTGTTATAAAACTTGACTTTATTTCGAGAATCAATTTTATATGTCAAATGATCTCTCAAATAAAAAAAGTTGTGACGAACGGAGTTTTTTTTTTAATTTCGTAATGGAAAAGTGAAAAAAAAAACACCTCAAACACGATATCGGCGTTAAGCACAGAACAAAGTATCCATCTCGTTTTGTCCGTCAATAAACCGGCCTCCACGCGCTCCGTTTCGCGGCACGTCTCCACGAACTCTATCACGACTCTGCTCAGCGTGGCCGCTGGGGGTAGGGTCTCCCTCAAGAAATATTTCATGGTTTCGGTTATGACCGTCATGCTCTCGGCGCACGACGCCTCCCTCAACGCTTTATACAACAGCGTTACTCTTTCCATGGAGTTCATCAGGACGTCTGGATCCATGTTGGACACGTCCGACGCCACTTTCGGCGAAAGAAGTTTGTCGTCGGCTGCAAAAACAAAATGAATAACTTATATCAACAACATTGAAAATAACAAATTCACTTATTCTGTAAGTACAGTTTTGTGAACGGTATTAGGAAATGGAGAAAGAGAATGAGTTTGAAAAGTATAAAACATAAATAAATTTATTTTATGTCCACGCGGGAGAAGGCTAAATAAATGTACACATTGGAATTAAACTTTTTTAAAAATCACGACTCAATTTAATTTCTGCAAAGCAGTACATGTCTTGACAGCACGGGACCTATCACGACTGTGTAAACGCTCCTGACTCAGGCTGATTATAAATAACCCCACGTGGTTATACCACGTGAACATGACGAGAATGGTGTAACATGATTCAAGGAACATAGTGTCGTATGCAGCGATAGGTCAGCATTAAAAAGAAGAGGCTATTCATAAGGTCTCGTCGTAATAAATGTGCCATGAAGAACAAGGATTTGGTGTTTACAATTATAAGGAGTTAATAAAGGCTGCTAACATAACTAGCTAATAATGTATAAATATAAAACTAAAGTATCGACTCAAAGAGATATCTACACACTAAAGCAGAGCTACAACTGTGTCTTACATATCATGGCATCGACTACAAAGCGCAACTCGTTATTTATTATTTGTAAAAGTTATCTCATGAGAGATATGATTGTACTGGCGTGTGTTCTATTACACCTATAAAATACTAAGTCCCTTTCGCCCTTATATCATGTTCCGCGTATACCGTACATGTGACCTCGGGCGGTCTCGTGCGCTGAGATAATCAACTGTACCTGTGAACAAGTGCACCATCAAGATTTGCAATGCATGACTCTCTTTGTAGTTCTTCATATTTGTTATCAGCTTTTCTATCATTGCATTCTTGAGTTCTTTCGGTAATATCTGCAGTCGTATGGTTGTCGTTATACCCTAAAATAAGTATTGCAAATTGAATATATGAAAAATATTTTGAATATTACACAATTTAAAGAAAAGAAAGTTAATTATTTTACTTTTTTTTTAATTAAAATTTCTTAGGCGGCGATTTGATAATAATTGATAATTGGACAAAAATTAAGAATGAAATTTCAAGGCCGCGTCACGTTTGGGCACATTTCGTTAAACTAGAGAGAAGATGACATAACACAGAGAGGAGAAAGAAGTATGCATTCTTACAGTATAGGAGTGAACCAAAATAAAGCGACATATACATGATACAAAGCAATGGAATAAAATAGTATCGCGCATGAGTGCGCTGTGGATGTACGCTGTGTATAAACAGCTGAAGTAGCACACTTTGTATACTATTTACCATTGTGTTTTGTGATTATTTATTTTATGTTCTGTGATCTTTGGATATAATCAAACAATATCCATGAAGAGTTATTATTTAAGAAGTTTCACTTTTATCACGCATATAGTACTACACGTGCACGGATTTTTTTATTACAATTTTTACTACTAACATTTTTTTTCTTCGAAAATTTTAATAGATATTTAGTACTTATAAATACAATGTCTTCCTATGTTATACTCTTATATCAGCTATGAAGAAAAATTCTTACGAATTACGAATATTCGTAAATTCATTTTATTTAAAGCCCATTACCAATCACATTTAAATGCATCTTTACTGTTTTTCATAAGCACATCATCAATAGTTTCAACAATTTATCTGAATTTATTGTCATAGTCATAAACAATGAAACACTCATCAAAACTACTTGAATATTTGAATCGCCGTCTAAATTGCATAATTGACAATTTTTTTTAATTGATGTCTAGTTATTATCTCACTACTAAGTAAAAAAATGGGATTAAACAAATGTAAATTACCTTAACTATCAAATCTGAACAAAAGTGATCGGGATTGTTCAGAAGAAAGTCAACAGCGATCGTTATTAGATCGGAATGACCCATCTCAACCAAGGTAAATAACACTGTCCAGTATAAACTTTGTTCATACAATGATATCCTGAAACCAATAAAACGTTAATATGCAAAAAACCTAATAGACAAACGTCTTATCAAATAACTAATACAATAACCGTGAGAACAATACACAGTATGTAAATGAACAGCACCGCGCCAGGTGATTCCTGTTAGTCAGTGGTGTGCTTCAAACTCTCATTTGCAATACTTTATAATGTCTAAATATCGGTAATCCTAGAGATATTGACATTTATGACGTTAATTTAATGTAAATATCAATATCTTTAAGATTTACTTAGTCAACTACCAATTGTGAAGTTAAAACAACTTATGTTGACGTGTTTAGTTTTTAACTTTAGCAGATAACAGTTAATTATTTCAGATAAAAGTTTAAAGCACGCCGCTGATAGAGTATCATATTTTAATTAAAATAAGCATTATAAACGTAACAATTAATTTAAACAGAAATATAAGTAATTAATAATAAAGATTAAATTGGAATATTATGTTGTATTGCGGACACAAGTGTCGCGGTGCTATTTATTAACATACTATATATACAAGTGCTTCAATGCCTTAAAATCAGTCAGAATTTTTTTCTGTAGACTTGATTACAAAATCATTAAAATTATATGACCAATTATGTTCATGTATATATTATCTTACAAGGGACATGTTTATACAATATCTTTCATAAGATATATTATAACTTTAGAACCATCTCCAGATGGATCTTAAATTAATTATCTTAACAGTAATATGTAAATGTTACTATTTTTTTACATAAAAATATACGTAAGTAAATTTTTAGAAACCTGCTCTGCTGTGATAAATATTGCCTAACTGTAGTGTCCAACTGGGAAACTAGTTCTTGATATGGATTGGGGGTATGGATGCTCGCTATGTGCCTGGCTTTGCCACAAAGCTGTAAAAGGCAGCCCTGCAATGCCGCCTGGCGAAGTGGAGCGTAACTTGACGCTAAGGATTTCAAAAGCTTTTGGTGTACTGTAGACAGTTCCTGAAAAGTTACTAAAATATGTATAAAAAATAAAGTATGTCCAAATCAAATATTTTTAGTTTAGACTCATAAGATTGGATGAAAAGAAATAAATATTAAAATTTACATAGATAGCTTTATATTAGCGTTCATAGTCATAGGTGTCGCTCTAGGATATATACTTAATTTAATGAGAAGCTCTTTCAATAAAGGATATATTTTTAAGATTTATTCAAAAACGATATTTTACGCATTTAAAAAACATACTATATAAGAAAAATGTCAATTAGAAGTCAAAACCCATACTCAATGGGTCCATGAAATCGTTGTTTTAGTAGTTTGTAAATTACGAGCAAGTGGAGATATAATAATGTAACCTATTAATTAGTTGAAGTTAATTAGTCCATGGCACACACAAAAACAGACATTTGTTTTCATTTTAACTCCATCATAAATTAGACCCTCTCAACATGACAACATCATTACGCTTCTGTTAATGCTAATGTTAAATAAATTTGATGGTGACATATTTTAAATGTAATTCTATAACCTATGAAATAAAGATATTTTTGATTTGTTTTGTAGATTATATCCCGATATCGTGGCGTTACTGCCGTTTCCATGTTCTGTCGCACACATTGAGTAGAATGCTATGAATTGCTCTATTTATTGCCGACCGTTAAGTTAGTAGAACTAAATTTCACCCCAACATACCGACAACACGCGTTGCGTTAAAGGTGTAACTTTTCTGCGCACGTAAAGAGATCATTTGTTTTTCTAAAAAACTGCAAACTATTGACAACTCCCTTGATGTCGCCGACATTCGTGAATGCACTATGAGCATTATTAATAAAAGTAATACAACTTACAAAACTCCTTTATTTTTCCATAATCCTCGGAGTGTTTTGAACATTAGTGTCATAAAAATCTTTGACTATTCTTTTCATTCCTCAAACGGACAATTTTATAACCATCCATTAAAAATTATACAAAAAAACGGTTACATTTAAAAATTTACATTTCTAACAAACTCTATACTTACGCTCAGACCTTCGAAACCCTCCAATATCGACAAACATTTCGACAAACCGTACAACAAATATTGACTAGCGATCGAGTATTGAGTGACTAGTTTGTACTCGGCAGTAGTCAAAGCGATCAGTTGTTGGGCAAGCCAACACCACTGGCCTATCTCTGTGAATAGGTCGCTAGTCGTGATTATACACGACAGCAAGGTGCAACGGGCGCTCAAACCTGTAGGAGCCTGAAAATCAAAGCGTAACAGCAAATAACTTTATAAAATACAATTTATGTATTTACTCAATATGATTCAAATAATGCAAAGAATATATTCAATCCAGATTCACTGTTGTTATATATAATCTCAGCTCTATAATACAAATCCAAATGCCTAACAAGGCATTGTATTTGTTTATCGTAACAGCTATAAAATCGATTAATTAAATGTTTTTATAAAATAAACATGGCAGACATAAAAAATGGACAGTCTTCTTTTTGACTATTGGCACTTACTACTATACCTGTTCTTGTAATATATTGAGAATATATATTTTGTGTCAGAAAGAATATGAAATTTATCTTGCATGATATGAATAAAATTAAGTGTAGCATATACCTTGGGCAGTAACATTTGACTCGCTACATCCATGAGCAACTGTAAACAACTGTTGACATCAATATCGGTGCTCTTCTTGATCCTCTTCAAGTGCAATCTCACTCTGAAGGTCTCGTCCTCCGTTATTTCTAATGACAAATGAAAAAATTACTTATACAACTGTTGACATATAACAATGTGTATCATCTATTAAGAGTGTATCGCCCTTTTTTAGATCTTACATTACAATATTAAAATAGTAGATTCTAAATCAGTTAGTTATTTTTTCTATTGCAATTGTTAATTTTAAGTCAAATATGTGCTGAGACCAATATTAACTCAATGTTAATTCTACTCACATGACCATTGAAGTTCTGCCAATGGTATTGTTGAATAAAAATATAATTGAATTAATAAACAATTACATGACTCTCGAATTGAGTCGTACGTCTTACCGTTGAGCTGCATACTTATATAAATCATATAACATCACATTGTTGAGCAAAATCTCTTCTAAGGATAAAAGTCGGAATAACCAACCAATATTTGAAGCATAGCACTACTAAAATCCTTTAAACTGTAGGACAAACAATGCCTTAAACCCATAGGGCAAATAATGTCCTAAGTCACTTCTAAATTTGTTTTTGTGACATTATTCTATAACTCGACTCTTAACATTCATAGACAATTGACAAAAAGTAGTATAAAACGGATCGCTTATAGAACAATGCCTTACAATAATTTTTAAACAAAAGATTATAATTATACAGTAGTCATATTATTTTAACATATAAATTAAATGAAAATTAAATATTAAGATTCAAAAAGTCATCAATAGAGTGATTGCTAAATTATGTTATATGCCATTAAGAGTTCCAATTATAATTCATACTTTCATTAGCCAATATACATATATAAGGCCAAGTAAAAATTTTTTTTATATCTTATATAATAATTCAATATAATTTTTCATCGCATTTCATTTACGTTTAATTATAATGTATATATGCCATATTATTCAATATTTGTTTCCATTTTGTAAGTAGTGACATAATCCTATTGTTATAGAAATTTTGGGACTTCTGATCAAAAACTGTGACAAGCAGTTTAGACAGTTCTCTCTTGATGTTATCCAAACACTACCTAAAAAATTCTGAAGAGACTGAAACAGGTGAAAATCCGAGGGTGTAAGTTCAGGGCTATATGACACTTCCCAACCAAACTCTCTAAATATTTGCTGATTGACTAAAGTGTGTGTGGTCTAGTGTTACCATGGTGAAACACCATACCCTTTCTGTTGATCAATTCCAACCGTTTTTTCTCTACTTCTTACTTGAATCTCATCACCTATTGGCAGTAGAGATTTAAATTGATGTTTTTGCTTGGCAGTAAAAACTCATAATGAATAATGCCCTTCTATACACATAGCATCAACTTGTAGTAAGTTAATCCGGGTTTCGCTACAGTCTGTGGAGCTTGCTTGCCTTTTGACCATCATCTTTTTCGCACGTTCTAATCGTAGATAATCTATTTTTCATAACCAATGATCAACCTTTTCAAAAACGATTTGGTTTATTACCAGTCAATAAAGAATCGCAAATAAATACATGATTTATTAGATTTCTTTCAGTGAGCTTGTACTGAACCCCAAGTATCGAAGTTTTTTTTTATATCCAGCTTTTTACAAATGGGAACTATTTTGTGGTCAATCCCCAGCTCTTCAGCGATCTCGTGAGAACTAATATGCCAAACTTGCTCTACTTTATTCGCAAACAGTCAACCAGAGCGAGGTTTATTTTTGACATTAAAGTTACTGGACTAAAAACACAAACCAGTTTTGTACTATTCTTATCGACACTGCATTAAGTCCATAAATGTCGCAATTTTTTTTCGAATATTGTATCGCATTTCTTCCTTTTTTGTAATTAAACTTCGACATGCATTCAATTACTACATTACATTCACTCATTTTCGTGAACAGAAAAAAAAATAGAAAATTGGCCTTTTTTTTTTATAGAGTTCTGAAGCCATTACTACAAAGAAATGCACTACAGGTGAGAAAAAACTATGTTGTTACACTTTTTCCTTGTTTACCACACAGAATAGTTACAAGCACTTTAATAGCCTACAACTAGAAAAATCGGCTAAAATGCGTGTCTTCATGGCACTTATGTCCTTTTGTTGCGAAGCACAGTTTTTCGGCAATAACTCAAAAAGAATATATCTGATCATGTTCAAAAAGTATTTATTAAGCGTTATCTTTCTAATGTTTTTCATATTTTTTGTTCATACGGTTGAGAAAATAAAGAGGGGCACAATTTCTGCAACTTTCGGAGCGATTATTTCTGAAATTATTCATATACATAATCAGAAAAATTGCTTAGAAACCTTAAAGTATTTTTAAAAGGACTGACGAAATATGTGCCACATGTTGATGTTTGTGGAAAAATTTTTTTCAGCTTCTGTTACATGTATGGAGTGCCCCCCTCTAGAAATATTTATTTTTATTATTCAACTACTACACTCAGTAGCGGCTTATACAAGACACCTACACCATAAATTTCATAAATAAATGTTTTCTAGTTTTTGAATAAAATGACTATGACATAAAGACGAATGGACAGTCTGACGGACATGACAAAACCCTAAGGGTTCCGTTTTTGCCACTTTTGCTCGGAACCCTAAAAATTATGAATCCCGTTTTTACTTTTTATTTTTCTTTTTTTAAAATGTCATCTATTTAATGGTATCTCGCTAGCGAGATACAAACAGCACAACCAAAGAGATTTTACAACAACTTTTTATTTATAAAATAAAAAACTCTTTTCTCATATATATATATATATATATATATATATATATATATATATATATATATATATATAAACCTAAGCCAAATCGTCTTTGACATATGTCAAAATAATAGATTTTGGACAAACAATGTGTACACTCACCAGATGCCAATCTCAAAAATTCCGTATTAAATTGTCCATAGTGATATTGTAATGCTCCATCTTCTCCAAATGGAATCCTCTCGAAATTTGTGTTGTCAAACAACTTCTCATATAGATGGGTGCCCACCAAAATGTTCCTCAATTTTTGCATACTACAAAGGAAATTAGATTAATCTAAAAGTAAATATATTATATCTAAATTCAAGCACATGAACTTCCTTCAAAACTTTTCACCAAGAGAAAAGCATTAATTTTAAAAAGTCCTCCATTATCACGAGCCTCTAGCAAGAAAGCCTAGAAGAGAAACAATGCCATTTATTTATGTAACAGCAACGATACTACCAGTATATCGAAAACATTTAAGGGAAGTGCAAAATGGATCTTTTAAAGTCCTTATCGAACAAACAGAAAACTATCACTCACCCACTCGTAACTTCCTCATATTTTCTAGGTACGTGCATCAATGTAGCACCATAATTTTTCCTGATTTTAGGTATAGTGCTGATTAGCAACTGCATGATACCCCTTACAGCCCAATGGGTGCCATTTCCCTGCAACGCTCCTAACAGTCCAACCCATATTTCTTCGAATACTTTCTTTGTAGACCATCCCACAAAATTCACTCTGATAAATAAGGGATCAATTTAAACTATAATAAATTTCGATCTTTTTCAGTAGAAACAGAAAAAGGTATAATATAAAGGTATCTTTAATTAGTAATAATATAATTCCTATAATTACAGAAGTATGAAAATTAAAAAATGATAATTAAAAACTGCAATAATTAAAAGTGGTAGTTGACCAACACTAATTAAATTGACACAAATAATTTAGCAATAACTTACAAATTTAAAAACCAATAAAACCAAAAAATAAAACAAATATTATATGAAACAAATTATTTTTTACAGACAGTTTCAAAAAAAATAGCCAAAATAAGTTTTTTCATATTACAACAAAACATATGGTTACATAAGAAGATAAAATACATTACATGTACCTAAATAAAAATGCTTCCAGCACATCCATATCCTGCAAAGCTTGTAAAGGTATATCTATTTTCTCCGTGTAATCCTTCTGAGAAGACAAATCGACAGACGACCATGCAATGGGCGGAATTAAAGCAACCTTACATACTAAATCCAATCTGAAATAACAAAAAAAAAGATAAGAAGCTTTGAGATTAAACATTTCAACAAACAGATTTTAAGTGCACAGAAATCTCACTTCCAATCAGACTGTATTTATATAAATGAAAAATATAAATTCATTATTACAAGTGATACACATATTATTACGTACACAAGTTTGGAATATGTTAATGATAGAATAAAAAATATGCTATCATAATAAAAATATATGTGTATTAATAAAAAATTAACTATGATCTGGTTATTTAACAAAGTTATAAAAAAGAATAATTAGATGATTCCAAAATGAAACCATAGTAAAATATTAATACTACTTTAAATTTGGCATACTCTTTTTTCTGAAATGGACAAGGTACTATATCGGACAAAGCATAAGCATGAACTGCCAACATAATAATTTCACTAATATTAAAGCTTTTAATAATTAAAGCTTGAAACACGTATAACTACCTCGACAGACTAACGAGTAAATTCTCTATGGGTATCTTATATGACTCCGCTAAAATATTATCATATTTGGAAAGATTTCGCGAATAGAAATTCATCTCCCAATATTCAATCAAAGTCAATAGCTTGTCGCTGGTCAACATTATATCGCTTTTAGGTGCATTTCCCGTTTTTATATAGTTCTTGAATATCAATGGCTTTGTATCCTGGAAAAAAAAAGGTAAATAAGTGTGCAAAACCAAAATAAATTTGCCAAATATTGTAAAGAGAAGAATATATCATTGTAGAAATTGATCAAATAACATACTGGTATTAATTTATTACATTATTCATTACATTTTCAATGTAAGTTTTAATAGCCCATTGATGAAGCACACCTTCCACAATATTTTTCTTTCTTGGATTTATGCTTATCTATATAAACCTTATCCCATTCAGCCAAATGGAATATGGTTTAAGCATATGTTGTGTATCATGTATTTGCATATTATTTAAATCGTAAAAAATATATGTATGTTTTTTATTATTGTTTTCAACTAAATGATAAATCATCTAAAGAAAATACATTTAAAAGGCCTACAAAAAATTTCTATCCCACAAACATATTTGCATGAAATACAATAACCACAAGGTAGATACTATAAATTTAGTTGCATCGAAGTATGATTTGTATTTTAAAAGAAAAAAATGATACATGAAATGAATTTTTTGTCTGAACCAAAATAACAAATGAAAATTAAATATTTTCTACATTTTCTTTAATTAAATCATCATTTTTAACAAATAACTTTGTGTTGAGTTTGCTGTTTGTAGCAGAATACTTTAGACAATATTTACTTATTCCATAAT